>JAOVYW010063712.1:4529-19747 GCA_025775045.1 Hiodon tergisus
CATGCTTTTCCTCCAGACGGTCAGTGAAACACACGCTTTTCCTCCAGACAGACAGTAAAACACATGCTTTTCCTCCAGACAGACAGTAAAACACATGCTTTTCCTCCAGACGGTCAGTGAAACACACGCTTTTCCTCCAGACAGACAGTAAAACACACGCTTTTCCCCCAAGCAGTAAAACACATGCTTTTCCCCCAAGCAGTAAAACACATGCTAGGGAATTTGCACTTGCAGAGTGACTATTTGAAGTGAATAGACTGTAACACAAACAATCCTGACTCCCAGAGAAGTTGCTGACCACCAAGGCGTCGCTGCTGGTCCCACACTGCCTCCACCACACCACTCAAACTTTTGGTTTTCACAGATTATCCCATGACATACAGTGCTTTATGATGTTTAACCATTCATATAATAATAACTTTAATTTAATTTGAATTATGACTTTCAGAGTTGATCTGGTTTAACATGTGGAATTCTGACTCCTCTGTTATTCCAATAACCAGGGATTGCATTTGTCAATAATTACGTGTTTAGAGATATACAAGAATACATGAATATAATATTTAAAAAGAAAACCATAATAGATAGATATATAAAAACAGGGCCTTCACCTGAGGATGAGTTTGAGGTAGCAGGTAGCACTATGCTAGCGACAGCTCGGTAGGCAGCTCTGGACCAGAGTTTTATGATCTTGACCCAGAGTCTTTCTTTTAATTTAATTTAAATAGTTTTTTTTGTGTTACATCACTCTTAAAATCTTTTGAGCGGGAGTATGAAAACCATAGCCATGCAGGACTACTGCAACAAAAACCAACACAATCTCACTCATTCATTTGGTGGAGATAAAGAAATTTAAAGTATGTAAAATGCTTTTTATTTTCACGCACTGTGGCAAAATGATTAATTAACCTCTGGAATAGCTTACTTACTCTATGTAATTCTGTATTGAATTCAGTAGGGGCTGCTGAAGGAGAGGAATATTCCTTTTTTATGCATCTATCTTAGTGAAAGCTAAGCACTATGATCGAATTGTATCCCACTGAGCGCATTTCCGTAGGCAGTAACGTACTGTTTTACATTAGTGTGCTAGATTACCAATCCTGTAATCAGTCTGCATGGACTTCTGCATTTAATGAAAGTGCCACTGAGAGTTTAATTTTCTTGGAACAAAACAGTTAGGCTAATATTAACTAATAATATTAAATTGTTCTGCGTTGTTTTCCCAGTGGAACCATTAAAATTTACACTAAGGAGGGTTTATAAGCAGTTCCTACTGCATTCATGCTGACAACGAAACCTTCTTCCTCCATGGATTCATTTAAGACTTGTAAATAAGTAAAACACAGTTAGTGATGTTTTCATATACTTGTAAAACTGTATATTCAATAGATGCATGACATTTAAAATGTTTTTGATTTTTCAGATGGTTTGGTTTTTCACTTTCTCCTGAAGACACACCGCTGTTGTTTCTGAAGTACTTTATAAAGGTGCTTTAGACCTGCACTGTATGTTTGCTGAAATCACTCTGTCAGACCTGTGATCGACCCCATGGCTACTAATATAGTCAGCCATATTTTTAAATTGTATTTATGAATGTATGTCATCCCCTGGCACTCAGCTCTCTCCAAGATTACCTAGGGGGCCACTAGTGGTTAATGGCCAGGCTTGTAACCAAAAGGTTGCTGGTTCATGTCCCACCCGGCTGTTTAACCTTGAGCAAGGTACGTAACCTGAATTGCTTCAGTAAAATATCCAGCTGTATAAATGGATGAATGTAGAAATTGCTAGGTTAACTGAAAGGACTAGGTCTAACCATAGTATACACATCGTGCTGTGATCAAAACAATACTACTAAAAAGGTGTGCATGTGTAAAACATATGACCCATATCCATATGTGTGACTCTCCTGCGTCTGTGCCAGCTTCTTCTTCACTTTGTACTGCCCCACCCATGCAGGCCCTTGCATTGCCTCAAGGATGACATTCTGCCTGTAAATAAGTGCAGTTCTGAACCTGGAGCCATTATAGCATGTCAGCCTCCACCCTTCTCTCATGCACACATGTTTCACACAACAGTGCCCAGCTGGCTGATCTCTGCCCATGTCAGGAACTCATCAGCTACCACCCATCCCCTGTCGAGCTCCAAATCCAGATCTGCTGTCTGACTCTGATCCTAGCTAGCCTCATCACAGCAGCATGGGTTGAGTTCTGTCTGTCATCCTACAGATGAGGTGGCTGGTGGAGACTAATTCCAAGAGCTCTCTTCCGGTTACACAGTATTTACTTTTCTTCCTTTACTAAAATTAGGCCACAACATTTACCGTCCAGTGTGTTTTTAGTCAGCACTGCCCACCTTGTATCTAGACCTGCATCTGAGTCTAGAATAAATGCTTCAACCGCCTTTTGTCAACCATGGTGGCAACATTTACATTTCAGTTTCTTAGCAGGCCCTTTTTATCCAAAGCATACCACAGCTGGGCTGGGATTTGAACCCTACAGCCTTTACAAGCCTATCATCCTAACCACTACACCACCAGCTATCCCTAGAGCAGCAATCAAGTGCTTCGTTTGGAGTAAAATGTCAGGGGCTGTAAATGTGGTGAAAGAAGCCCCGTGGACCAGGATATTGCTCAAGTAGACCAGGCAGTGGTTCTTGGCCACAGCCCTCTCGGTAAAAAGCTTAAAGGTGAGAGTTACAAAGGCCATTGCAAACAACTCGGTGCCTGCGTAGATTCTGACAATGCAAAGTGTGCAACAACTCAATACTTGCGCAGGTTCTGACAAGGCAAATTACTTGGTAGGTTGATTATGACAAGCCAGAACATGTGCAGAACAAAGGTTTGGGGTTTATGTTTCTTTCCCCTTTTATATAGCTGCATCTCAGTACAATCTCTAAATTCAGCCAAAAATATATTTCAGCCTTGTGACAAATTTTTAAAACAATAAATACTTTTCAAATTCCTTTACTCCACAAGTAAACTAAATATAATTGTATGGTCTTTGATTTGGTTGGTGTAAGTGATTCAGTAGCCTTTGAAAAAAAAGTACAATTCTGAAAATAATTTCAAACATGCCGAATTTAGGCATACATATTGCTATGTCGTGGGAAAGATGGCTGACTGCCCATGTTATAAATCATTTTTAATTGTTATATTTTCAATTTTGTAATTGTTATATTTTCATTGTGTCTGTTTTTTCTAACTAAATGACTTTTTTCTGCATCGTATTTCACTTAAAACTAAAAATATCTAAAATGTTGGTTTGAACCATTGCATTAACTAAGAGAAAATGGATTCTAGAGGGAACTATTCGGGAACAGCGTGATATACTGATCAAAGTATGAGTTTTAGGAAGCGCAGTCCAGATCCTAAAGTGGATTTTGTGTCCGGATCTTAACTTTCGCGTTGAGGAACAGTGTCAGATTTCACCATCCTTGTCTCCACCTTAGTCCGCCATTTCGCAGTGCTGCATTGAAAGCTCTGCAAAGTCCTGTCATGGAGGAACAATAAACAGTATTTGTTACACCGCTAACGTACCGACAGAAATGGAGGAAAGAGAAGAGGTTTGTCTTCAGGCGGTGCCGCCATTAGACATTGACTGAAACTCCATTTTGTTTTGTGATGTAGTTTATCTTTAATAAAACCGACGTGGTTTTTACGGTTTTCATAATTTTACTTGCAAAATTGTACTGTGGCAGTTTTAAACGTATTAATAAAGGACATTCCAAAAAGTATGGTTTTTTAAAGACAATATCGCAACTTTTTTTCTAATAAAATTATTTATTTTTTAACGATACGTTATATTGTTTTTTTCTTCTTTATATAAACGCAGATTCTTTATATGTGGAGATCTTTTTAACGTTAAAAAATAAGCGTAATCACTAATATTGTAATTAATGGCAAATTCCGCCGTATAATATCTACATTTAATGGAGATATGTTCATCTCTTGAAAGTCTAATGCCAGCTTCTCTATGTTGCATCCCTCGTAGTACCCTCCTGTTCTGCGTCGCTAACAGAAAAGGAATCTCAATTTAAAGACTGCGTATACGTCGTTCACGACGGAATCTTATGAAATGCTTATGCGAATTGAACTTCGGCTGTTTTGATAATGGGATACATACTTCAATGCCGCACAAGTAATGTTTATGTTTAAAAAGGCAGATTATGTATTACTTAAATGCGGTTTATTTTTTGAAGGTCATGTTAGATTCGACCATATATGAAAGTAACTTTGGCACGTAAAACTGACAGCATCCTTATCCAACCATTAATTTAGCTAGCTAAACCAGCAAAACGATTAAGATCTGATACATCAAATAAAGCAATGATACGTGTATGCATTTAGTAGGCTACATATAGGAACGTAAAATTTACGTTTTTTTAATTTCCGTAATTTTGCGTATGTATGTATAATAAACTAAACATTTAAAAGATAAGTAGAAAGTTTTTTCCCCAAACTTTCTCCGATTCATTTTCGCGTTTGAGTTTGTGTTATTGTCCATGAATCCATATTGGCTATCCAGCTTTCAGACTACCCCGCTGCGCATCCAGTTGAAGCCCTTCATCGAAAATTCTGGTTATTCTGAAAACGTTGGGGTCGAATGATTTAATCAAACTAAACTGTGCTTCTAACTAAAGGACTAAAGGGTTCTTCACTGAGATAAAAGTAGTCCCATACTCTCTTTTTGACCACGTTCATCTTTTTGAAGAACAATTCGTTGAAAGGAATCCATTTTTTTAAAATTATCTATCCTTATAGCCTACCTAGTACATACGCCAAGTTGAAATTGATTCCTGTGATCGGACATGAATCCGCGAACAGTGATCATATGCAAACCCAGCCTTTATTAGAAAATGCGTGTAAGCATAGCTCTGGAACCTTTTATGAGTACATATCAGAATATTTATAGAATTGAGTCGAGTACCAAATTAACAATAACCTCCGGTTAAAATAAACATATGTCTTATTTCATTTTTAATGGGCACATGAACGTTCATTTGTTTTGTAGAAAGCAGTTATACAGTTTATCGCAGTTTAATTTAACTAGAAGAGGTTTTTGGCACTACGTGGACTGAGACCAACATGTGCTCAGAGGTGCGTTCCCCTGGTTGAAGTTATTTTTATTTCTAAAATGACCTGTGTGGTAGGCGGCTGCAAGCCAAATTCCGCAACTGTAACTTGTGTCAGGATTTGGAACAAGTTCCCGTGCAGCAACTGTAACAAACCCCGTTTGCGCGAGAACAAGAGCGAAAAATGTTACCAAACCACAAGCCGTTCCCTTTGCTTAGCCTTCAAGTGTTTAATAGATAGTACAAAGACGCACGCTTGTAGTCAATAGAGATTGCAAACACGACGAATTCGACAGCTGATGTTTGAAAATTCAAACAACAATGCTTATGTTGTCATCACATTAATGACCAAATGAACAATTTTATTATTTTAGCTCCGCTAACGTAGTATATGCCAAAGTATTTATGTCTTTGTTTGCGTTATTTTGTAGGATTTGAAATTTGCCCATTTGAATATACTTAAGGTTCGTGAATGTAATTTGGAATTCCTTTCGATTTTCGCCAATACATTACCGAACAAAATAAACAAAACATTTCCTTATTTAACCGTCCTATATCAATAGGATTACAAAATAAAAACTGCGCAGCACTCTGATCTGGATTCGGGGGCGGTACCTCGTCAGAAGTCCCCTATTGGTGGGAAAAGACAAATCACTTGTCAAACTTGTCAAGTCAATGATATCTGATATGACCATTGATGTCAGAAGATCTTTTCCACGGCGGCTTTACCCGATTCACCCGATTCATGCCATAGTCGTGGGAAGTTTCCTCATCTTATTTACTAGGACAAAATAACGGGTATGAAAGGGACAGTGATTCTTATGTAACACAGGCTGCTACAAAATGAGAGCTACTCATAGCAGAATAGGCTAAAGTGAGTATTGGTTTTATTATGTAAAACGCAAATCATTTACTTATTAATCTTTGTTTAAAATCTCGCAATGTAACAGTTTATCATAACCCCCTTGTCTATTAATTTGATTTTTTTTTTAAGATTTGGCGTTTACATGTGGTGCTTGTAGACCAGCAAATTTCCATCCACTCTGTGGAGGACTTGGGTTAAATCTTGTATGTGAGGTCAACTCATGAAATCCCGTATCACAGTTTTGTTGGACTTCCTCTGCTAACGGTAGGCGGGTCCTTTGCAAGATGCAACAGGCCTACACTGAACTGAAGCATTACAAAAGTAGTTTTCCCATGTTCAGCCGTTTCCACAGTGTAAGAAAGAAAGTGAAAAGACATATATAAACGGATCACCTTATTGGGCCACGATATCTTCCGCAGGCAAATGGTTGACAACTTGACAATTATGCTGGCCTATATCTTATACATTCTATGAAATGTAATCAGTTTGTCATCAGCGACAGTGTCACCTTTTCAGACCATGCTATTTAAAGCGGGTAGGCAAGTATCTAGGAAGTCGCTTTGTGGGTATGGCAGCCGATGGCCTAGTCTAGCTGTCAGGGAAGAACATGAAACACAGAGGCTCAGAGTCGCCTCTACGCATGTGGACCAAATCTGAACATGTTCTACCAGTTAGCTGTGTGGCCGAGAGACGAATGCTCTCAAAACAGTCGGCCATCATGGACAATGTCTCCCACCCTCTACATGGCACTCTGGCCTGGCAAAAGAGCACCTTATGTACCGGACTGATCGTGCCAGAGAGTAAGATGGATCGTTTCCCGAAGTCTTTCACGTTGACCGCGATTAGACTTTACAATGCCCCCACCAACAGGCAGGACATCGTGGCATCATGGAGTCAGCTTGGGAGGGTGCTGAGGCCCTCAGATGTAACACTACTGAATGACTCTCTGACAAATTGCACAACTTTTGTGAATTTTATCACATTCACATACATAAACTGATTTGTTTATTGGTCACATTGAACTATTATGTATAGCTTTTTCTTCTCGGTTTTTATTTTAAATTTCTTGTATATTGTATATTTGTAGAGTCTGTGTTTGTATTTCTGTGTTGCTACAACTGTGCAATTTCCCCCCAGGGGTCAATAATGTTCTAATTACTTACTTACTTACTTACTGAGTTTGCAGTGGGCTACAAAGCACAGACACTGGACAAAATGTTAAATGTTTCACACTGATTCGAGGACCAGCATATGGCAAAAACCACATGAGTCCATGGATCCAACATGCTGGTGGTGGCGATGCTATGGTGTGGGGGGCACACAGTGGGTCCCTCATTACGAGTGGAGCAACGTCTAAATGCCACAGGGTATCTGCAAATTGTGCCGATCACCATCCCCGTATGGTAGCTGCGTATCCATCCATGAATAGGTTCTTATAGCTGGATAATGCTACATGCCACAAGGCTAGGATAGTCCAGGATCAAAACAGTGAATTCATCTTACTGCAGTGACCTCCCCAGTCAATAAATCTCAATTTAATTGAGAGTCTGCAGAACAAGCCATATTTGGACTAAAGAACCTCCACCATCTACTGTGAGACAAAATGGAGTTTGTATGATCCGGCAACCCTGTGGCGTACTTTCGACACCTTGTAGAATCCATGCCTCGGCAAATTCAGGCTGTTTTGAGGGCAAAGGGGGGACCTGTTATTAGATAGGTGTACCCAAAAAAGTGTCAACTGAGTGCATTTTGTTTCTAAACCTTTGTGTAAAGATTTAAGGTTTACAGCATGAGTTATTGCTAACTTCCACTAGATGGCAGTGTGTCTATAATACGTATATTGTTTCGATTGTGAGACCTTTAAAATTATTTAACAGCAGTTGGTGCAAAATAAGTATATATTAGCTATTCTCAGATGATTATGAATATAGGAAAACGTGTGGCACCCTCGAATTTGGAACCCCTCTTCTCATTAATGCATATAAAATAATAAAAGCATACACATTACAATTTGAAATAAAAATTTTAAAATCACTATTCAAGCACAGATCAACGTTTGATTACACATAGGCAACATATTTACTGTAATCAGACGGCTGGCGAAGATATTGAGATCAGGCTCACAATGGAGTTTGATCAGTAGAAGCGGCTGTGAATCCTGAATTTTTATATTTACGTTAAAATTAACAAACTGGCATTGGCCTATAATTCTTTTAAATTGATTATTTTAACATTGTGGAAAAGGGGGGGAAATAGTAAATACATTGTATAAATAAAGCAGTTTCAGTTTTCTTTGAATATTATCTTAAATGCAGGATATGTCTGTTTCTTGTGCATCTAAAAATCATGACTCTCTGTCAGCCGGATTGTTAATGCCCGTGATACGTCCGCATCTATTCTGAATTAGTGAAGATGGTCCGCATCATCATGACTTGGTAGAACAAAGGATTGGGTGTCTCATTAACTGCACGGGATAAGATCCGGAACAAATACATTATTCGACCAAAATATATCCAAAATCGCACACTTAGTGTCATTACTTAATTGGCAAATTATACCCAAATTGGACATTTCTATTTGCTGTTTATTTTATCATTTAACCCTTTCCTAAAACCCTAAAATGCATTTTGGCATACCATTAATTAAAAAAACCAAACTCTCAAAATATAATATTTGAATGCTCAAATTGCATCTGTTAAAACATTTGGTAGTGATATATGTTACGTAAATGACCGGCGATGGTTTGAAGCCCATATGTGTAAAAATGGACAGTTGTAAATTATGACATTGCATTGAAATTTACATTTTTTTTTCTTTTAAATCCTTAAAAACCTTGCGATTTTGATTATAGCACAACAACCAGTCTATGAGAAAAGTGAAGTTCTGAAACACCCCTAATAATTCACTCAGGTTAAACCCTCATTTCCCCACACGAATAGCAGTGTTTTAAAAACACACCTGGATCCATGTGAGCAAGGTTAAGTTATCTGTGTGTCCTTTGTAACACCAATTCAAAGGTCTGTGAGGTCATTTACCGCATTGTGTCTTGAAGAGGTTACCTTGTCTGACCTTTAAACATCCTCAAACCACAAATGATAATAAACCAATATAAAAGGTCATTGGTAGACCCTTCTGAATTGCTGTGCAGTCATGGTTTACATACCCTGACAGAATCTTATAATATCTATTAAGATCATAGCTGTAGCAGTCTGTAATCTGAGTGCCTAAACCAACCATGGTAAACTTCTCATTATCATCAGATGTTCTTATAACGGGTTTAGTTCAATCTGTAATACAAGTTTGGCTCACATAAGATCTTACGTCACTCACAATATTAGGAAAATGTACTGGCAAAATCACATTTTATGTCCCACTTGTTAAAGCAGTTTCTATCCTATCCCCAGTGGAGGGCTGTAGTATAATGATGTATCTGAGGATTCTTCCTCTGCCTGGATCAAAGGGATCTTGCAGCTCCCATACACAGTACAGATACTAAGGAAGAAAGGCTGTGATACTGGACCCCTGGTGGTGCAGAGTGTTTTGAAAGCGGGCAGCAGTCCAATTTCACTCAAGTGTGTTTTTTGTTTGTTTGTTTTTTTTATATGAGAAAGAGCTCGGACAACCACAGACCAAACTGCACTCACTATGAAGGGTGTACGAAAAGAGTAAGAGAAAAGAAAAGTGTTACTTTTTCATAAGGTAAAACTCCAATAGGCATGGTGTTTATTGGTTGTCACTTCTTAAGGAAAGTAATATGGCTAATGTTGTTTTAGTAGTCTCTGTAACGTTTAAACTTTTAAAGCTATTTCTGGTGGCCCCAAGTGCCTCGAGTTTAGGTGCACAGTTTGGGGGGTCGAACAGGAGAGGAAATGTGCAGGCGCTGCGTTCCCCGTCCGGGTTATCTGCTGACAGTCAATCCTACTTCAATATTGCTCCAGAGCATCTGTCAGTCACCCCAGCCTTCTGAAATCCCTTTAGTCCTGTGGGTCAAAGTATAAAACTTATAAACGAACTGAAGGGATATGTTATTAATGTCTGTCTCTGTAAAAGCCATTAATAAAAAAAAGGTTTTGTTAGCGATGGTAGGCGTTACGGGGATCGTCATGATGCATCGATGTTGCTTTTGATCTTTTTCTCAATTTGGTAAGTTCTTATTATGCATTATATAAGCTGCCATCCTAGCAAAGGTGCTGAAGACAGACGAGTGGTCAATCACAAGCAATAAATCAATTTTGATTTGTATTAATCATACAATTTTAATATAAAATATCATTTGGAAATCTAGCACGTTTCTTAAGCAATAGTACTGTTACTTCTGTACTAAACCTGTAAAAGTCAAACTGAAACACTACTTGATAGCACTTGGTTGTCATTAGTTTTCAAAAAAGATTCCAATCTTGCCCTCCTAGCACAGAATCTGAGGCCATTAACAATGAAGAGCCTTTCCCAGGCAGCTGGGACTGCTGAATGTCTGCTGGACCATGGCAGACCCATTAGTTTGGTCTGGTGTGTCTACTCAGGCCTTCGTCTGTTGCCTGATGTAGTAAAGGCCTGTATTGGAAAATGAATAATTGATCATTAGAATGAAGACTCGGATACACGTATGGTATAAAGAGGATACCATTAAACGGAATTGGATTAGAAAATGAGAAAGTGCACAACAGATCCGTCTGGTTCTTTTAAACTTATTCAAAGACAACTGGGGAAAAGGCAGTTTTGTAGAACTGAACAGCTTTTATTCAGTACAATTACCACTCACCTAGCTAGCAGTCTTACTAAAAGCCATATTTTTTACTGCCTTACCTTTCCAAATGATGTTATAATCCGTTATCTAAGCAGTCTGGAACTCTGGGAACAAGATGGCGGATCAATTCTGGGTCCTCAAGTATCTTACCAAAGTTCCTTTTAATGCCACACTAAAATGGCCAATAACATTGATCCACTGAACCTGAATGATACCTTGCCTTTAAGTTCAGCTATAGCGTGGGAAGCACGGTACTTAGTACCTTTTCCATGACTTGACATGACTTTGCTAGTCATTGACTATAGCATGTACACCTCAACTGAATCTAGCAAGTAAAACAGAATCATTTTATTTAAGTTCATAAATACAGAAGTACAAGGGTAAGTGTTTTAGATGAAAATATTTTAAAGGCTTTAAAGAAATATATTGTCTGTTGTTCAAAATGCCCAGAATAGATGTCTTATAGGGCACGGGCCAAGTGTCGGTCAGTTTCATGGGTTAAAATTAAAACTGAATCTCTGCACGAATGGGAAACCATGCGATGAGCAAGTTAATGAGTGCTTAGCTCTCAGGCCTCAACGCACACAGCCGTGAGGATTTCAGCATATTCCCCCTGTTAACCAGACTAAAACAAGTTAATCAACACTTGGCTCTCGTGAATTTTTTTCCAAAGTAGACTCTGAACTTATTACTCGAGAGGGAATGTTTTCACTTGTGGTTTCTTCATCTTTTGCTAAGCTATGTGGAAGTAAAATGGATGAGGGGCTTCAGGGGTCTTTTCAGGTTTTATGATGATATTTTAAATGGGAGGCCCAGGCCTGCAGTGGTCTAGCCTCCTCTTCTAGCCGAAGGCTTATACTGAAACAGATGAGCACTGTTGCAGCTCAAAAGTGTTTGTGTGTATGAGGGAGGTTTCCTGAGACATGTAAGTATTTACAGGAACATCATGAAGTCCATACAGCTGTACATGCACATGGCAGCCATCTTGTCACAGCAGTGCCCTTGGGCTCACAGCATCTTCCTTTGTCGATGATTGTTATTGAAGTCAATTACAAATCTGAGACAGAGGTTCCACTACTCAGGCAGCCTGAAAAAAAAGTTGGAACAGTGTGTGAAATGTAAAAATAAAAAAAAACAGAAATCGATGATTTGCAAATCCTTTTTGAGCTGTATTCAATTGAGAACAGTACAAAGACAAGATAATGAATGTTTTACCTAATACATTTTTAATTTTTTTGGTAAATATATACTCATTCTAAATTTGATGCCTGCAACATGTTCCAAAGGACAGGGGCATGTTTACCACAGTGTTACATCACCTTTCCTTTTAACAACAGTCAGCAATCAGTTGGGAACTGAGGACACTAATTGTTGAAGTATTGAAATTGGAAATTGTTTCCATTATTGCTTGATACAGCTTATAAGGCTGTTCAACAGTCTGGGGTGTCCGCTGTCGCATTTTGCGCTTCATAATGTGCCATGTTTTCAGTGGGAGACAGATCTGGACTGCAGGCAGGCCAGTCTAGCACTCTTTGACTACGAAGCCACGCTGTTGTTACACGTGCAGAATGTGGCTTGGCGTTGTCTTGCTGAAATAAGCAGGGTCGTCCCTGAAAAAGACGCTGTCTAGATGGCAGCATATGCTACTCCAAAATGCGCATGTACACTTCAGCGTTAATGTGCAAGTTACCCATGTCATGGCTACTAACACACCCCCATTCCATGACAGACGCTGGCGTTGGTAACAATCGGGGTGGTCCTTTTCCTCTTTGGCCCTGAGAACACAGTGTCCATTATTTCCAAAAAACTATTTGAAAGGTGGACTCGTCTGACCACAGCACACGTTTCCACCTGGCGGCAGTCCATCTCAGATGCGCTCGAGCCCAGAGAAGTCGTCAGCGTTTCTGGCTGTTGTTGATATATGGCTTCTGCTTTGAGTAGTAAAGTCTTAACTTGCATTTGAAGATGCATCGATGAATTGTGTTTACCGACAATGGGGATCACGGGAGTTCAATATTTTTTTTCAATATTGTCCTTTACGCACAGAGATTTCTCCAGATTCTCTGAACTTTTAAATAATATAATGGACTGTAGATAGTGAAATCCCTAAATTCCTTGCAATCATATGTTGTGAAACGTTGTTCTTAAAATGTTGCTAATTAATATTTGCTCACGCTGTTTCGTGCAATCTCGTGAATCTTGAACCACACCTACGCATAAACATTGTGAATGCTCATTTTACACCCAATCATGATCTGTTACCTATCCAATCACCTGTTACTTATTAGCCTGTGTACCTGTGTTCCAATGTTCCAAAAAGGTTGTTTTTTTTAAACATTCCTCAACCTTCCCAGTCTTACATTGCCCCTTTCCCAACTTTTTTGGAACATGTTGCAGGCAACAAATTTAGAATAAGTGTATATTTTACAAAAAAACCATAAAATTGATTAGGTTAATAATTCAATATCTTGTCTTTGTGCTGTTCTCAATTGAATACAGGCCATAAAGGATTTGCAAATCGTCAATTTGCTGGTACTAGTGTATTACTGTAGTTCAGGGTTAATGCTGAAATAGTTAACAACTGCCATGTAAGGCAGGGAGCTTGGAGCCTCGTCATGGCCTGGTGTCTTCGTACTGCATAGCAGTAAACAGTGCTCATATTCACACACTATCTGCTGTCTACAAAGTGAGTGTGAGACAGGACAACAAAGTGAGAGTGACATAGATGCATGGATTTTAAATTCCTTTTGATGATGCACCCTGTAGTATGACCTAGTAGTGTTTTGTGAGAGTCTCTCTTGGATGTTTCAGCATTCTCCCTTCCTCTGTGTGTTACTGTTACTGCAGTTCTGTTATACATTCTGTTCCCTGCTGAACAACAGGATCCTTACTAGGGATGCACTCATGTGAGTGTGTAAGAGCTTTCATGTTTGTATTTGTGCATAGTGCAAATTGCAGAATAAATGTTCCTGTACATGATGTTCACACTTTTACACTGTGACTCCCATGAACAGATTTGCAGATTGAAATTTCATTCATCATCTTAGCCAGCCTGTCTTGTTCTAGCAGCCAGCACTGACTCCTGACTCTGTAACTGACGCAGGTTGTATTGGGCCTTCTGCTTCCGCTGTGCCACGTGTCTCATGCTTTCTCAGACATAGAGCTGAGATTTCAGCCTGGAAGAAAGGACAAGTGGAAGTGCAAGGACTCCAGCATGGACAGAGGTCTACAGAATGCCACAAGCTGGGCTTGCACAAACTGCCAACGCTCTGCCAGCCAATTTATCAGTATCTCCATTTGGTCTATTGACTGGCTGGAAAGGCATCCATTAGTACAGAAAAATGGAGCAATTGACAATATCAAAATTGTGCTTTCCCCTGTTTGGTTCACTTTGTTGAATTCTTCCATTTGTTCCATAATCAACAAAAGAGACGGGTGCCTTAAGGCCCTGTGTCCCACATTTCTGACACAGAGCCTTCTGTAGAAACCAAGCTAAATTATATGTATTGCAGAGATAGTCTTTGGTATCTATTGCACTAACCAATAATTGCAAACAGCACAAACAAGCAAGTAATGTGTGATTAAGCTGCCATCTGGGAGGATTTAATAACTGTTACGTGGTGTTGTTCCATTTGTTCCATTCAGTTCTAAAGAAGGATCACGTGGGGTCGCTCGTCTTTCTTTTCTGCATAGAAATGATCAAGCTTTTAGCTCGTCCACATCACTTACATTTCTTACACTTACACAGTAGAAACTAGACGTGTCTTTTTAAAAATCCCTTTGTCCATGAACACCGTTGGACATGCTTTTTACAACGATTAGTCTAACATTTGTTTTAGCAGAGCTGATCTGGATTCTCCAGTTTTGACCTTTTTCTCCTGTAATAACTCATTGCACGCGCACACACATACACACAAACACACGCAGCCCTGACTGTGTGGAAGAAGTTACATTATAAAATGACTACTTGCCCTGAAGTAGCATCTTCTCCCACTTTTCCTCATACCTTTCCTGTTCAGTCATAAACCCTAAGAACCATCAAGGCATTAGTTGCAGAGAAAGTTATCAGTCTTTTGTGAATGAATTTCTACGTTGCTCCAAGTGATGCTGTAACTGGACTGTCTCCTCTTGTTGGCAGAGCCAGAATGACAGAAGGTCATTGTGCTCCAGTCGGCTCATATGCTGCCTGGCACCGTGTTAGCACCATCTGCTGGCCAGTGGCTGCTTAGAAATTGATGCTTGATTGGCAGGGTCAGCACTCCAGTCAATGGGGCACCTCCCACAAAGAACCTTGAGTGTTCTGTGGCCGCTATATGGCCCTCAGAAGAGCTCCATAGTAAATTCCTCTTTGCATGACATTTTACCCAGAAGGCTTTATAGAAGAACAGAAGCTACTAATCAGGATAAGCAGTAATCTGTACCAAAACCACAACACTCCTGCAAGGCCCAGCATACCCAGTGTTATCCCAGGGAACTCCCACAATCCCTCACTGCAGGGAGCAGCCTGCCAGATGGCCCCCCATTCTAAGGTCTGCTGCC
>JAOVYW010063733.1:1845-21861 GCA_025775045.1 Hiodon tergisus
TTAATTTATTGATGGTTCCAGATAACTCTTCATATTAACTTTATTTTATACAGATTATTCACTGTTGTATAATCATCCTTAGACTGAAGAACTAAACATATCAATTATAATATCCCAAGACCTTAATGCAAGTATTTAACATTCTTGCTGAAACTAACTTGCTGACTTTTTTTTGATTGATATATTTTGACATACTTTTTAAACTCTATTGTATGGAAATCTGAGAGGTTTGTAAGATTTGAAGTGTCACAGCCTAAGAAAATTATTAACTACCATGAAGTCAAAAGGTACCATGAAAATAAATAGTCTAGAAAAAAAAAATCAATGACAACTTTAGGATATTAACTACTTTTAGATAAACATTACAATAGCAGAGTAATTCTGTGATCAATGTAAAGCAAGGAGTTATAATGTTCGATATTCCCACAAAAATAATATACACATCCACTGAAATTAGTTACTCGATGTGCAGTGGAAAGTCCTTGTGAGTTACAGGTGAAGGTGCACCATCCAGCAGTTACAAAATCCTGTGTTCTTTTACGCTACAATACAAGTAAGTACAGGAGCCACAGAAGAACACAGAAGGTGCCAAAGCAGGTGACCAAGTCCTGTTGTGTGGGAGTGAGATCATGGTGGCTGTTACCTTTCACCTGCAGAATGGCACTAGAGGAAAGAGTACCACTAGAGTTTATGGCCCGAACGACATAGAGGCCAGCATCACCGTCAGTGGCCATCTGAATGAACAATGCATGTTTGCCTTCTTTTTGAGACAGATCTATGTGCTCATCATTGGCCAGTTTCTGTCCGTTCCTGTACCTGGAGTGAAAAGTGAATTTTCATATCACGCAATCACAGCAAAGCACAAAGCAAATGATTAGAAAATTTAATAATAACTGTAATAGAGTAGGCTATTAATGTATTAATTTTATCCGAACATATTTTTAGTTGCTAATACAAAAAAGTTAATACAAACATCTTAGTAAAAAGTAAATCGCAAACATTTGTCATTGTGTCAACTACGGCCTCCATATAATTGTGAATAAATTCACAATTCTGTGTATTTGTTTCTTTTCCATTTTTATTTAATCTCGGAATCATAAGGAACAACTCAGGATCTTATCATATAATGTCTATTTGTTAATAATTTTTCTCAGTGTCAATCATTTTTTTCTTTTTGTTTTGTGTTCTGTGGTGTATTAAAATGAATTCATCAGTGCTACCTCTAATGTATTTCATTTTTACTTCCTAAACAAATTTGTTAACTTTTCACTGAAGATTATTGTAGGCTACCCACCATGTCAGAGTAGGCTCAGGAAATCCACTGACTTCTACTTCCAGGGTGACTGGGGAGCCCTCTTTTACTGTGGTGTTAGACAGGAGTTTGGAGAAGTTAGGGCCCTGGGCTCTGCACCCCGATGGCAGCCTGATCTCCTCTCGGATCGTTATGGGCTTGCAGAGGTTGGGATCATGTTCTGCAGTTAATTGGGAGGAGGGGACATGCGTTTTACCATGTATCTCCCCTGGGGCATGCACACACTCCTGTGTCTTCGTGAAGCTCTCATGCACAGCATACAGAGTTTGGTGGCTCTCGCGATAAGCCCCCGATGGTGGAGGGCGGTTCCTTAGAATGCTGGAGAGTGTGTTGGAGACGAGACTGGGAGCGGGAACAGTCAGGGGGCTGTGTACAAATGAAGATGACTCTGCCCTGAACTTAGTGGCAAGGCCCCCACTGGGGGAGCCTGGGTGGGTGGGGTCGTGCAGTTGAGTATGTGACTGGTGACTGTACTGACTGACGTGTAGGCTGTGGGAGCTAAGACAGAAGCCATCGTCCAGATCATTCTCAGATTGGATGATGTTTGACTCAGGAGTTTCGGACAGGGGTGGAAGGGAGATGTCATCAGGGGAGGCACACTCATATTCGTCGTTGGAGAGCGACTCCTCAGTAAAGAGCTCGTGATGAAGGTCCCCTTCTGCTAGCGCACCCCCCTCCCTTGAGGATGGGAGCAGATCAGGGACATTGTCTGAGAAAATGTCTTCCTCAGCTGAATGTGAAACTTCTCCCTGCAGGACCAGCACAGAAACGTACAAAAACAAACACATATAAATTATTCACACAAGTTAAGTTATGGGACATCAAACAAAGTCTTAAAAGTTGAAACATTTAAAAAAAGATTTTTCTATTTAAAAGGCAGGCTAGAGACACAAACTTGCGCATCTGTAGTTGGTGGTTGATACCCCCTGAAGGGCTGGACGTTCTCGTTGGTAATCCTCTTGGCAGAGCCCTGTCTCTCCTTCATCTGGAACTCCAACTGAATGTCAGCGAAACTCGGTTCCATGGTGCTACCTGCCTGCTGGAGGACATGGATCTTTTGCTCTCTCTCCATGGGCGAGTAGGAAAGACTAAAACTGTGTGTGTGAGAGCTGTGCAGCTGCTCCTTCCTCTCCACAGTTGACCTGCCGCTGACAGTCTTGACCCGGCTGCTTTCGGAATACATTTCCTGGGTGTGGAGTCTGGTCTCCGAAATTTTATGGTATTCTGGGTGGAGTTTGTCAGGCAAATCATTAATCCTGGCCTTACGTATTTGGGGTTTCTTGCTCGATTTTTTGATGGGAACTTCTTTTTCAAGGCCTGCCACACCATTTTCAGGAGTGTGTCCAGATTCTTTTTGTTCATTCTATAGAATTAGATTTGTGTCTCAGAAAATTATGATTTATATAATTCCCATGTATTGCTGATATCCACTTAAAAACACATTTGTTTAAAAAATAAAGGGCTGCATTTGTAACTCACCACTTGGTCAAATTGTTTGACACAGGTTTCATTTGTTTGTGTTATGTTTTTTGATTGTTCCTCCAAGGTTTCCTCAACAAGTTCTTTTATCCCTGACTGCTTTTGCAAAGACTCTGCCTACACAAAACAAGAAATGGCTTTTTAAAGGGGTTAAACTGAAATATGTATACATATTTATAAATTAATACATATTTAAGTTCTGAATGAACAAAGTACAAAGTAGCATCCTGCATATAAATATTCTGTAACTGAAGACCAAAAACATTGCTAACCTTTGATAAATTAGATTAATCTTTAGTTGTAGTGGCTCCTGAACTAATGCTGCTAATGAGTTTATTTCTGAGCTTGTTTGTGAGTCATGTTACTTGCATTCTGTTGTTATTTCCTACCTTACGGTCATTTGTATGATAAATAATTCAAGTTCAAGAATAAAACAATTGACTTTTTTATGGAATTAAACCGTTTGCTCCTTTCTTTACTAACATAATAAACTTTTACAAATAAAACTGTCAACTGTAAGACACGAAAACTTAGGACTGCTTGTGTTCAGATACTTCGACTTTTGTGGCTTCAATTTTGTGGCTTGCCTGAAATTCAATGTACAGGTCTTTTCTTCCCCATCTATTGTCAGTCCCGATTGATTAACATATAGCTAACTGTATCTATGTTTCGTTATTAGACTTGACCAAGCTATATTATGTTTAACTACTGCAGTTAAAAAGCACTCTGATATCAAATATATCTGATATCTGATGTCTGCCTCATACTGTCCAGTTTACCTAGAAAGTTCCAGAAGCTTTACACAAATTGTAAGACAACAGAACAATTTTACAGGATCTTATTTCCTGTGCTTTTCTTATAGACATTGGCATTAATAATTTGGCGTCTTTTATTTTATTTTAAATACCACACTATGCTGTCGAAAACTGTAGGTTACGCTTTTATAAATTGGGTTACAATATAGCTTTTTTCTAGGCTTTCCTAATCATATTCTATCTATTGAATCTGGCTTTTGGTCAAATATAACAAGGGAATGATTAAATATAGTTCAATCATACAGATTAAAATAATTTAGAAAGTTTTGCTATAAATGTGTTCTAATAACATTGATTTAACGCAGTTCAATAATTCCTACCTGTAGTTTAGCCTCTAAATCCATTAAGCCATTACACAGCTCCTTTATGGACTCCATAATCTCATGGTGTTTTGTGATAGTTTTCTCCACAAACTTCTTTCCATCTTCTGGACCTAATTATGAATGTTGCAATAATTCTATCAATATTTATTGACATTGCTTATTCCAGTGGAACCTTTAAGTTCCTTCCAGGGTTCTCACCATGCAGACGTACAGCCAACTCCGTGATCCTCTGGATTCTCTCCTCCTGCTGGGGAACCGTGGGCCAGACAAACTTCTCAAACTGCTTGTAGAGGACACCCACTGCCTCCTTGGTCATGCACTCCGAAGAGAATTTTCCCACCCGCACGATGGTGGCACTGGCCTCATCCCACCACAATTGATACTGGAACAGAGTGAGATGCAGTCTTTTAATTTTACTTGAAACCTAAAGCCATATAATAACTGTATATCTTCTGATATAAATAATTGCCATTGTGCTACTAAACGAGTATAAGACTTCCAGACATGATTAGCACTTTTACATATTTTCCCTAGAAAATGAATGAATGAATTGCTGCACTTAAAATGCATATAGACTCAGAACTAAGTAGTCCACGTTAAATACACAAAGCAAAACCGACTTAGTAATCTAAATGTCAACGATGTCAATACAGGGTGTTTGAAAGACATCTTTTTTTTCTCCCAAATACGTAATGAACCAGGAATTGTATATATTGACAAATGTCACATTTTAAAAAGATGTGACAGAGTGATAATGGATGGCAGGCAGGAAGTATAAATATGTTTCGACAGGAGATGCAATGCATATACTACAGCTGCGCATGTCAGATTTGGTGTGATGATCCGCTAACCCCAGCCCACCTCTTCCGTATCCTGCTGTAGCTTCACTGTCATGTCCAGGTTTTGTCTATACTCCTCCACTGCCTTATTAAATTCTCCCAGCTGCCTTTGCAGCTCGTTCACAGCATCCACCATCTCCCTGGGACTACTGCCAATCAGGTGCTTCTCTGGGCTGGTTGTCACCTTCAATGTCAAGCTCTGCATTCTCTTCTTCAGCACCTGGACCAGGGAGAGATAAGGTAGAAAGCTGTAAATAAACAAAGGACAACAGCAAAAAATAATGGTGCTCATGGTAACAATACTGTTTAAAAAACTTAATATTATGATTACTAGTTTAACAGACTCAGGGTGAATATCATAGCTTACAAAAAAAACATACATAATACTATAAACTGTAATAATAATTACCAAAATTACATTAAGAAAGATGTAATTTTAAATTTTAAGAATCAATAAAGTAATTTCAACTTGTTTTACCTTACCTGGAGTTTCTCAGCATAAATCTCAATTTGCTGGATTTGGTTTTTCACTGCTTTTATATTCCTTGCTTTCTCATTTCTCTTCATGTAATTGAATTTTAAGTTGTTAAATTTCTTCTTCAGGTCCTTGAATGATTCTCTAAGCTAAATACAAATAAATAATAGAAATATATTTTTAAAAATGGCTGATTTTTTCAAAGCAACCATGCCATGAATTTGAACCGTATAAAACTGGTAACAAAAACAATTCAGTCCACACATAGTTTGTTTCCTTTTCATTGCACCCTGATAATCAAATGTGTTGTCCTCTATGATTCCTAAACCTAAAAAACGAAAAACTAAAATTAAGTACCTGTACAAAATTATGAAAGTGCTTAATATATATTTTGAGAGGTAGACTGAAAAAATAGATACATTCATGGGGCCTTTATGACTAGTTTTAGATGAGGAAAAGCAATCTATAAGCAATCTATAAAGAATTCTGACATTGGGCGAGGTCTAGCTGTGGTGTATATCCTCAGAGCAACAAGGTCATGTGTCCCAGGAATAGCTACAGCTTGGCTTTCAGATGATGTTTCAGGATGTCCAAAATTGGCATACTGCTTTTTAGATGGGGAATAGGAGACTGGGAGAGTGTAATCTTTTACACCTTCGAGAGGGCGATGGAAAGAGCAGCCAATGGGAAATTGAAGAAATTATTTATATCCCATTTGGAGCTGGTGATTTACCAACATGTAAAGCTTGTGCGTTGTGCTTGCAGAGCAATTAAACCGGCAGCTGTTCCTACAGTTAACTTGGGATAAGTGGAATCACTATCCAAACTGTGAAATTTTTCAGCAATTAAAATTAGTTTGCTTCATTTAGATTGTGTTTCAAACATACAACAGTATAGTAAACAATATAGTTTTATTTTTAACAATATTTTTATTATTTCAAAGGCGTAATAATAGGTTTATTTTAAAGTTTGTATGTTTTAAATTCATGAGGCAGATATCACAACATAAAACATACTACCATTCAATCAATTTTTTAAAGACCATCATTAAATTAGTACTCTCGTTTGTGTCATATTTAAATTCTTATGTTAAAAATAAATTTACACATTAAAACACTAAATATCACACATTTCCCCCCACAATGTATGTTAACTGAATAGAAGCTTCCATTTCATTCCATTTTCCTATTTAGAAGATTTTAGAAAACCTCCAACCATGTGACAACTTGTACATGTACCCCCTCTAGTGGGAATATGGGGTGTTGATCACTATGGATCCGCGTCCCTGATAATATATTTTCAAAACATTGCTGCTCAATGAGGTTAACAGTGCCTGCATACAGATTTTTTTCCATACCCCTGGCAACAGTTGTTGTATGCACAGTCTCCCATGTCAGCCACTGAAGCTTGTCAGTTCTTCAGAAGAGTCATAGGTCTCTTCTCACTAGTCTCACTCCCTCACTAGTCTCCTTCTTGCACGGTCACTCAGTTTTTGTGGACGGCCTGCTCTAGGCAGATGTACTGCTGTGCCATACTTTTTCCATTTCTTAATTATTGACTTAGCTATGAAGTTCACTATAATTCAATATTTAATACAAATAAAATATAAAAACATCCAAGGGGGTGAATACTTTTTATATGCACAGTATGTTTTTTATTTAGTCATACAAATATTTCCCAACATTAAAAAAATATCACCATATAAGAGTTGATTCTGAATTTCAGTATTTAAAAAAAAAAAATCAAACAGAAAGAAATTTAAATGTACCATTTGTAATTCAGTGATATGAGAGAACTGGTCAGCATGTTGGTTTTTTATGTTTGTTTAACCAGTAAAATATTTTGAGCATATTTGGATATTTATTTATTTTTCTGGATCTCACAAGGCAAATATCTTGGTTGATTTAAAAGCTGTGATATGGTTAAATGCTTTTCGAGGGAGAAAGTCCATAACAAGAAACAAATATCCACACAGTCTTAACACTTTTCTGGGTATAAATTAAAATTAAAAACTCTATTCCAAGGAATTTCTCACTTAGTGTTACTTAAATTTAATCCAGAAACATTAAATGATTCTAAAACAAATTATCTCTAAAACAAACTCTGTATCACACAAGCACAGGCATGCAAGAAAATGAACACCACAGTTTGAAATTTAAGAATTAAATGTAATCTTTAAAATTTAAGATATTTGTATTCCCTATTTATATAACATTAGATTATATTATATGTATTACTATTACCTGATGATATTGGCTATAAATAATCATTTTATTCACATGATCGTTATTTTGCTTCTGTTTGCTATGTTCATAGTTTGGCTGTATAATTGCGTCTGAAATTACAGGAATCTCCTCTTGCATTGACATGTGACAGAGGGCAGGAGATCAACATCAGCGGACTAAATTTAACAGAGGCAGTCCTGGTCACATATAAATGCCAGTGATGCAATGAATCAGCACAAAACAGACACTTGCTAGGGTTACACCACGAGCATGGAGTCAACAAACCTGAACCTGCCATGAGTGTTTCAGTAGGAAGGGGAGAAGGGGAAGGGGGATTTACCTCACCAATTTCCTCCTTGAAGACACAGTAGTGCATATTGCTCAGTAGACTCTGCTCGCACCTGTCAGCGTCAGCACTCCAGTTTTCACTCCCCTTCTCCAGTCTCTCCAGCATCTCCTCTACCTGCTGGGTTGTGAAACCCAGAGGATGCTGGGAAACAGCAGGGAGGGAACAGGTGAACCCAGCATAATGCTTTATGGCATTATTTCCAGACAAAATACAGTCAATCACATTTCATTCTCAGATCCTCATGGTCAATATTTGCCAATAAGTATTTATTCTGATTATTTAATTGCCTACAAATATTCATATTATTGCTAAATGTAACCAAAAGCATTATTTAACAGTAATACAATTTATGTTCTCTGATAAACTGAAATAAGCTTAATTGCATCATAAAAAACCCAGAAAATATCCATATTAATTGTTTTCCACTGAATGGTTTGGTTTTGTACTAATTTTTACTCACACCCCGAAGCATCTACAAGCAAAACAGCAAATAAAGCAATTTATATTGCCTGGAGATTCATATAGAACTTTAGATGTTCATCAGATGACATCTTTGGGTATAAAATAATTTAACAGAGTAGCAAGGAAATCTTTCAGTAAGATCAACAATCATGATAAGACCACGGAATTCACAAAAAAGCACAGACAAAGAATCAATGATTATAACTAAAAATGAACAGATTAAACTAAGACTGTCGCTGTCTATTATTATGGTTTGTGCAGAAAAGGTGAGAAGATGGATGGAAATGTGCAGCTTAAATGCAGAGTTCAATGCATTTGTTTGCTAAGCAAACATAATACTAAATAAATTATTCAGAGACAGTACTAACCCTATGGGTATCCCTGCTGAATAAAGCACTTACTAGCTAAAGGATTAGAAGAAGGGTAGATCGGACAGAGATTTTCAGGGGAAAATATGGAGTGGGGAAGACAGTGGAGAATAGTTCAGACTGTGGAGGACAGTCCGGATAATGTAATAAAATAAAAAACTTTCAAAACTTGCTGGAAATACAGATTTACAGAAGCATGTACTTCATTCTATGATGACTTTTATCGAATCAATGGCCTACTTGTTGGAAAAGGTTAGTTCATTTTGCAACCTCTTTTTATTTTTTTATCGCAAATGAGGATTCTGCCTCACCCTTTTGTTTATGCAGTACCAAATATTGACCACAGACCGATAGTTGAATTAATAAAATAAAACATTATGGATGTAATTTTATTGTTTGTTAGTTAAAGCATATTTTATGTTTGTACATTTAAAACAATTTTGGTTTTAAGCAAGTATTTCAAAAAATAAAAAATAAAATAAAAAAGCATACTTTCGAGGACACTTTCAAAGTGCACTAAATATTGTAATGCATTGGTCGCACAAATAATAAAAGATGACTCAACACCCACAGTGTACATCCAACACATGAAAAGCATTTCCACTGAATTCACGGTTACCGTCATTTCCATTTCTGTGCAACCCTCTATTATGGAGCTCAATGAGGAAGACAATGTGGACTGTGGAGCACAGTGTGGAAGACGGTGTATAGTCTAGAAGATGTGTGGAGGACAGCATGGAGTATGGATGAAAGCGTGGATTGTAATTTTGTAGTGTGGGGACAGTGTGGAGACAATGTGAACTCTGGAGCACAGTGTGGAAGACGGTATAGAGTATAGAAGACTGTGTGGAGGATAGCATGGAGTATGGATGAAAGCGTGGATTGTAATTTTGTAGTGTGGGGACAGCATGGAGTTTTACTCACCGACTGCTGCACAGTGCGGACAATGTCAGCTCCCAGCGTGATGGCCAGTCGGTACAGGTGCCTGATGTGACTCTGCCTCTCTTGGTACTGGGTCAGCTGGGTCTTGGCCTGGTTCATGTCCTGGAACGCCTTCATAGGCTCTGGCAGCAGCAGATTCTCCAACTGGGAAGAAAAGAGGTAGATAAGTGTCAATCCTGGTCTTTGGGCACAATCAACCTTGTTGATGAAAACAGCAAAGACACTAAGAGGGCTTTTATCTGAAATGTTTCATGCCAGCAAAATTACCAATAATATATAAGCAAAGGTGTGTCATCAGTAACCAATAAGGTTGGAATGTGAATTATGACAATAAAATGTGAATTATGTCACTAGTATAATAATACTTTAATATTTTGCTAAAACCTGTTCTTGTGTTGGTCCAAACCAATGAGCCACATAATCAAAGGATTTTACCTCATTGTACAGCTGGTGAAACTTCACAGCCATGTTGAGTACGGTTTCATAAACCTTTATTTTATCTTTCACTCGCTGGTGCAGGTTAAGAAGCTCTGATACTTTCTCAGTCTTCTCTTTCACAGGAACTCCTTTCAATGCTAATAGTTCTGAGATCTTTACCATATACTCCACCTCAGCGTTAAGCTGCTGTAATAAAAGAATTGAAAAGATTGAAATTCATTGTATGAAAATACTGGACTCAGAATTGTGTAGACTTCTCAAAGAAAATACACAAAGTAGGATAGACGATAGATGCTATCGATTTTGGGCTCAGCGGACAAACTGCCAGAATTCCAGAATTGCACTGGAATTGCTGGAACTCTAGCGAGAAGCAAACAAAATTAAATGGAATGTTCACAGAGTGTGTTCTGTGCAGCAGTGTTCTTTCTCACCCAGTGGCACCGAGAAAAATCACCTCACCCTCTTTTCTTTTCTTCATAACTTTCATCTGCTAACAGCTATCTTAAAACGAATACACTCATAACATAGTAGACAGTTGTGCCTTGATATAGCCAAAAACGTGGGTGAAATGATATTGGAGATAATTATCTAAATCTACTGTAAACTCTTTGGTGTGTTTCATTTTTTCGAGGAAAAGGTGGCACACAGATCAAACTAATCTTGAATTAAAGATGAATTTTTCTTCTTTCTAATAAACTGTTTAATGCGGCATTTATGAAATATATATTTTTGATATTGAGGTTGAAGCGTACTTGGGTACTAACTACAAAAATTCCATCTAAATGAATGGGATTCTTTGAACTCTCCAAGCTCAGACTTCACAATTTTGTGGTAGTAAATGGCGCCTTCCTGAAATGTACATATAAGGTAGAACAGATTCTACACTTTAGAATGATGTTACTTTGAAAAAAATATTTTATATCTATTTTAGATACAGATTCCCACCACATATTCATAGCATAGATTCAAAAGAGATTCTTAAATTGATCAATGGAGTTGAAATTGAAAATTATTCTAAATTTGTTAAAAAATTGTTCTGAAATTGTTTGAATGGAACGCTTCCTCCCTAGTGGTGCCGTTGTGTCCGATAAAGAACAGCGAGAGGGCTGGGAGAAAAGTGTCCTTAAAAAAAGGCACTAAAAGCCCTATACTAAACTACAGTAGCTAGCACAAAACTGACTGCAGATTCTAAAACTGCAGCCTTACTTACGTACTATCCGCTGGATTTACTGAAAACTGTTTTTTAAAATATATTTGTCCGTCCTACACAAAGATGCCAAAGAATGGGTTAAAATCACTCTTCCACAAGCAATCAGCAGTCTCACCAGAAACTGCGGCTTTTTAAGGCCCAAATTTTCTTGCAGTTTGGATACTGCCATCAGATCCCTTCCCAGGTCAACTTTGGAGACTGGTGCAAGAACATCCTCAACTGTCTTCAGGTCATAAACAGTCTTCAGACAGACAGAGGTTGAGAGGTATTGCATAAAAAAATAAGAACGATTTGAGTAAAAGATTTAACAACACCATAGTCTGTCAATTCAAAAATATTTTCAGTAAAGTTCAGCATCCTGTACACTGTATTAAAGCTGAAAGGGATTGCAGATCTATATTACCTTTTTCAGCTGTTCCTTGAACTGCTTCCATTGCTTTTTCACAGACTTCATTTGACTGACATGAAGCTGCCACGAGGTCCACTGGTCCGACAGGTTGGCTTTCTTCTTAGTGAGATCCACCAAGGTACTCTCCACCACACCCACTGCTGCCATCACATTCAGGCTTATGTTCTCACTAACCTGGAATCATGGAAAACCAACCTAACACTGGACCAAATAGAGCACTCACTCTGGGGATGTAGTACAGATTCCCTTGAATGAAAGAAAAACAGGATGGACTTTTTTTGGGACACTTTCCTGATACTGCTCTGCTAGTCCCCATAGCTGTCCAAAAGACACATCCAAAATAGTGTACCTTAGCAGCTGATTTCAGACACTGATAACTAGAGATGACTTGAGGTTAAAGACTGATTAAAGACCTGTGCTTAACTGCTCTATTACCACAGTGGTGCTTCCGTTTTAATTCCATAAATACACCAATAAATGAGTCAGTCATATGCTGTGTTTTTAACCCCCTGAGTGCTTCAAACTAAGTAATTTCAAAGTAAGGGGTTTGGAACACAGAAAAAAAAATTGAGTGGAGGGAAAGAGTCCAGCTTCAATCAGATGTAACTGTTAATTCAGTAATTACTCACCTTCACCTTGATTGTTCTATCTGATTACTGAAAAGAAAAAAACACTTGGGCTCCCTGTTCAGTAAGTAAAAACTAATTATCTCCACTCAGTGAGTTTACACCACTCACTCTGCATTCAGAGTGAAAACTCTTTCTGCTCAGTGAGAATTTGTCAGCCCCTCTCACCATGTTGGAAGAGTTAACAAAGTTGTTTCCCTGGTCTTGCACAGTGAAAAACCTCTCCAACAGAGACTGCCACTTGGCGTTTGTTGCTTCTATGCTGCTCTCCTCTTCCTCTGGCTGATTTTTGTAGCACTCCTGCAGGATCTGGATTTGCTCATCAACCTGGACAGACAGCATTCATCAATCATTTCCAATTGTCATTACTTCTCTAAAATTGGTTAAAAGCTATTTAAGTAGAGCCATTGGCAATTGTCCAAGATGCCAGATAGCTGTTAAGGTGCCAAACCACCTCTTTACTGTAATAACTGATTAATCAGAAAACTACATAGCTGTCAAACTAATGGCCACCTGCTCTGCAGAACATAAGAAGGAAACATAGTGCTGAAGGTTGTTTATCCGCTCTGTGACATTTCTCGAAAGCCTCTTTAGCTCCTCATTCAACAGGCTGGCTTTATTGGAGAATTCCTTGGCTTCTGGAGAATCTAATGTTTTCAATTCTTTCAAAAGTCCATCAAGGGTCTTTAACTCATTCTGAACATCCTGAACAGAACAGAACAAAGACATATTAACCATTTGAGTAAGATGGAAAAGATCAGTATTGAGGATCTTTATTCAAACTATTGATTCTGTACTTCCAGAAAGCATGAAGCTTACCTGTGTCTGGGATGAGATCACCAAGTGTTTTTTCAGCACAACCTGAGACACATTCAGCAGCAATCCTGGCTCCACACTGTCTATGAGGGCAGTGCTGGCTCTCTTTATCCAATCGGAAACCTGCCGGGACAAGACACCAAGAAAATCCCAGAGATGCAACTGACAAAACCTTTAGCAAACATCAAATAGGCACTAATTAATTATCAGCCAACAATATCCTGGGCAGGTTTTTGGCCAGCCTCCCTAAAGTGAGAGGTGTACATTGTAGATATAAATGCTGTTATGATTACACCATCAATACTGAATATTAGGATACTGAAAGGGGTTTAGTCGGCCACAATTTAATAGAGAAATGTGTGGTTACTCAGTACTAGTGAGTAACCAACTTCTTAGTCTGTATTTTCATGGAGGGTTTAATTTTAGACAACCTTGGGGGAAAAAAAAATTTTTTTAATGGAGTAAGATAATGGGGATGTGACCCAACTGTTGAAGTATCATTTTTTTTTTAAATTTCCTTCAGAATCAGAATTTGCTACTTTCTACTTCATTAAGTTATCCTAACTGAAACTTCAGATGGCTTACCAAGAAACGTGTTAACATTTCTAGAATTATGTTTTTAAATGCTACATTTGCAGTAGCCAATGTCTGAAGCAATTGCTTTAAGAATAAAAAATGACCTATAGATTATTTTCACTATGTGTCTGTCATACATAATATTACTTGGCACGTTGACTCGGTTGGCTCACCTTTTACTATAAAATCTCAATATAAGGCTAATGAGCTGCAGTATACTTATAATCTTAGAATGAGCCCAATGAGCTCATACTGAGATTCTAGAAGGGTTCTAGAAGGAGTACTGTGTTTGAGCCAAAACATAAGAGGCAGCTGGTGGCGTAGTGGTTATTGTGATAGGCCCTCTTTAAACTGAATTTCTTCAGTATATATATAGCTGTAAAAGTGGATCAATGTAGAAATTGTAAGTTGCTTTGGATAAACGTGTAAAATTATAAATTTTTGGAGTCAAGAGGGAGCAAGAATAATTACAACCAATCACAACCTTTAGACAAAGCAATACTTCTGGTCATGGATGTACAGAACCATTTATAAGGTTAAGTCCTTGGTTGTGGGTCTGAACAAGATGGCCAAGATCAATTGCACATTATGGTTACTGGACCACCGTTTAAGTACTGTAAGGAGCGTACCTTGTCTATCAGGTCTTCACAGGATGACACTAGCTGCTGCCTCTTCCCAGCCAGCTCCCTGTGGGCTTGGCATTCCCTGCTGAGTGTTTCTACTCGCTCCTGAATGTAGCCCAGCATCCTCTGTGCTCCTTCCACCTGGGCGCTTGACATACAGCCACAAACATGAACACTAGTTTAGATTAAAACAAAAAGCATGAACATGGGCACCTCTATTGTTCTTTGCATACAAAACACTGCTGCAAACAAGGATATCTCTCCACAAATTAACTTCCACCAATATGGTGGAGCAAAAGCGCACCACCTCCTCACCTTTGAGGACTGATCTTCTGGAGCAGGAGCTGCCCTCGTTGCAGGGCCTCAGCTGCTATTTCTTTGATCCTCCGCTGCAGTTCCTCATGTTTCTGAGCCAACTCTGGTAAGCTCAGAGACTGGGCCCTGACCTGATTCATCTGGTTCTCTATGCCACCCAGTGCCTCAAATGCCTGAGGATTGGAAAATGAAAATGGCAGTCAAGACATTTTCCGTTCATTTACTGTTATGTGTTTAAGTTTTCTTCCTGGAGTGGCTAAATGGAGTGAATCTCAAAGGTTACAGATTCTCCATATCACTTCTGACACAGAAAACCCCACTTCACTGTTCATTTTAAATAAACCACACATGGCAAATAAAAATAAGAAAATAATACTTCTTAAACATGTCTCTCACAATTATCTATACAACAGCTATAACCAATGCAATCAGCGGCGATGTTGCAGAGTTCAGAGGGAGCAAACAAAATTTAGTTTATTTTTAGTTTACCTTATTAGCACTACTGAAGAAAGCTTTGCTCTCCTGAAGGTTTTCCTGGCGATTTTTCATCAGTTGCCAAAAATTCTCATGCAGGGCTTTCAGTTTCTCACTTCTTTCAGCTACACGTGCCTTCTCCCCTTTACTTTCTACTGTTGTGATCTGAGAGGCCTGCACAACCAGCTTCTCCACCAAAAAGCTCCATTCCTGACCAGAGAGTAAATACACATGTTAAAAAAACATTATTTGCTGAAGAAATAAAATTTTTCTTAAGGTTAATCTTAGGGTTACAGCTATACCCATAATCTACTTTGAATCTTAACCCTCTGCATTGCTAAACTACCAGATAGATATACTATACATTCTGGCAAAATTTGCACCATCTCAGGGACTCTCCATCGTTCTGAAAAGTTCCATGGTGTTTATTACACAAGATATCAAGAACCTTGATTACATAACCAGCGACAAACAATCTTGAATAATATAACCAAGCAGGTTCTTCCTCTCCAACGGTTCTGCTCTACTACAGACTATTGAAATTTCTTACCTGATCTGCTGTCATTCACTTTTCTCTGGGATGGAACATCTTGGGTATGCTCAGTCTCTACTCTCTAAAGCAATCCCTAAAGCACCTTAGGGGTGGAATAAAAACACTCTCTCTCTACATGTGTTATGCACATTTTGTTGCTTGGAATTGTTTTTATTATTAAATGAAACTAGTATTATTCAATATTATTGTTAAAATGACCAAGATAGTCATTAATGAATTGGCTGTTAGCACACACAAGCATAGGGACTGATTTAACTGAAAAGATAATGCAAGAGGAGCATTAATCTGAGCCACGAGAAATTGACTACAGACTACATACAAACTAAAGGGCACGGAATAAATCAAAGAGGACAGTCAGAAATCAGGTGAGAAGTACGTTCAGCATTGTGGCAATTCTAAGCAAAAAGCACCATTGATGTGTTTAACCAAGACTTAGGTAAGGTAAGTAAATCATATTTAATAGATGAGTGAACAGTTTCGAGTAAATTATTATTTACTGCAAAATCTGAGTTACTTTTCATAATGTATTTTATTTTCTCAATCGTAATACTTTTTTGCATATAATTTACATATAACTTACCTTGGCTCTCTGTTCAAAGTCCTTATACAGCCGGAGGAGTTCTTCATTTTCTGACAATGTTGAACCCCGGAGACCTTTTTCTATGAACAGCTCTGCATTGTTCTTAAACCACTGTGTTGCCTATGTAAAAACCAGGGAAATATAAAAGATACAGATATAATTAACAGTTAAATACATTTTTATATACTTAAATATACATATGTGTGTGTGTATAAATGCGCGCGTGTGTGTGTGTGTGTGTGAGTGTTTGATGCACATGCAGATTAATTGCACTGAAAAAGTCAATTAAATATAAGTGTTAAGTAGATGTGTTAATCCAGAGAGCAACTTGGCTTGGAAGGATGAGTTCTAATTTTCGCTAATTTCTATCTGCAGTGACATATTGAATAATATCTGCTAATGCATAGCATTCTCATAACATTTCTGCACATTTTCTGTCACATGAATGTTAAGGAGACACTTCGAAGTTCTTGAAAAGTCTTGAGTTTGACTAGTAACATCTCTGCATTCACTTAATCACACATCTCCTTCTGAGTCTGCTCTCAGAGTGGCCATATCGCTGTGCAATACTTTTCAGAAAAGTTGCCTCCCTTAGATAAATAGCCTACCACATGACAGAACCCTTCATTTAACCACCAGCTTTCCACTATAGTTGAGAACCGGCGTTAACTTCTATTAATTCTGGTTCTCCAAATTTTCAAGCATTCCCATAACAGTAGTACTCATAAAGATTAATCAGGTCTAATGAAACCAAACCTATTTTAGACAATGTATCGTATCCTTCAGTTAATGCATGTGAATTTTTGGACAAATACAATTTGATTTTTATTAACTGACCTTAACCGTAAGCGTTGCTGTGGTAAGGTGATTCGACTGGAATGTTAAGATATGTCTAAGGTTTATACTACAGGTACACAAATCCCTCAGGGTAACCCTAATCCTAACCCTAAGAATTATAGGAGGTACGAAAGAGAATTCAGGAGTTAATTAGGAAAAAAACATGATCATGATTTAATTATTTTACTCACCAGGAAGGGGGAGAGAGATGTGGAACAACGCCATTGTAAAGGCAAGAGGGTGAACCTTAGAAACCAACTACATCACTTGCCGGAAGTTCGGGGAAACCAACGTTGTGCCTGTTTATGATTTAATCAGTGAGGAACACAGCCAAAACCACAGTGGCAGGACCCTAACCAGATCCAAGGTTTGGGGATTGGCCGTTACAACGGGAGCAGAGCCTGGGCTGCATAGCTGGCAGAGTTTCATCTTGTGGTAAGAGCACTAGGGTGGAATATCGACATCAAGACTCTGCCCTCCAGACTATTCTTAATCTAGGTTTGACTGCTCTCCTGACTATGGTGATCAGCCTGCACTTTGGAGGGACTGAGCTGCCCTCCGCTTGGAAGGAAAAACTGTACCGTAGACAATGGAGTCTAAGAGAGGGTCTCGGGACATAGGCAGCAGACATGAGTTCCCTATTACGCAGACCATACACCACCTTGCGCCCAGCTACTTCCGTTATTAGCTCAACAGTCTGTTCATGTTTGAAGCTAAAAGAATGAGGAATTTTATTTATGTTCTTTTTGAATTCCTGTAAATGTGTTATTTTTGCCTGCTGAAGCTGTAACTGCAAAACAAAAATAATTACCAAACAATAGCATGCATAAAAATAACAAAATCCAAACTATGCACACTAAATTATGTGTAGACATACGTTGAGTCACTTTTAATCTGGTATTGGGATTGGTGAGTATAAACAACACTTATGGTCACTTACGGGAGATTTGCCGTTATGACTAATATCATGGATCATTAAACTTCCCATCACGACTTTCACTAATTCACTGAATCAAAGGAATCATTGAATCTTGTTCATTGAATCACGCCTTTGATTAATTTAGGGTAAATATGTTCACTCATTCATGTCTAGAAGGACCTGCCTATTCTTCACCCACACTTAATCAAGTAAAATTTGTAGAACTGACCTGTATTGACTGCTGTATATATCAATGGATGAGAGGGAGCAGACCGAATAAATAGCTGTGGTGATAGGTTATTAGGAGGGAATCAATTGACAAATCATTTGAGTGAAAAGTGATTCAGATTATTGCAGATTTCAGGCATAACCCTATATTCCCACTACATGCACAGCACCTCAATAAGGAGTAAGTATGGTTGAGTGATATTTAAAGCTATAACAAATAACGTATAAGTATATTACAGGTCATGAGTAGTCCATACAATGGACTCCGAAGTGTAAATTATAACGTCATTGCCTAGGCATAGGTGCAACTATCTAGCTAGCTATATATCAACAACGTTTTCATCTCCAAACCATGCTTCTCAGGACTTTGATTCTTTGGAGGCATGTTACAAATGCAAATGCCACTGATGGAATCTTGCCAACTGGAACCAGAAAAACCACTGAATGAATCAGGAGTCAAATTAACCAAATCTTCTTACTAAACTGAATGAAAAGAACTCATTGATCGAACTTCATTAACCAATTAAAAATATTTCTGCCTTCAGCAATTGAACATCCAAAAGCATCAAAAGATAAAGCTTGTTCCATTTGCAGCTAGAACCCCATTGAGCAGGACTAAATGAATAATACATGCATTATTTTCTTTCTTGGTGTATAGGCAGGTTTTGTATGTGGTTTATCACCAAATACATTGGATTGAATTTTAAGCCTTGCATCATTTCAATGTGGATTGATTGTAATAATGAGCTTTAAATAACAATTTTTTCCAAATGTAATGGTCCATTTTACAGGATAAAGTAAACTATGCATTATGCAAAGAACGTTTTAATCATGTCTTTAATTAGAAGAGAGTGAACACTGTGACCACAGTGTTTTAAGATGTGACGGTGAATGGCGTCAAGCCTGGATCTACATGAGGATTGAGACAATGTGTGTTTGAGTATATGACTACATGGGTGTGTCTTTGGGTATGTGAGCATGTGACCAGACCTTGTCCACCAGCATGCAGGATTCCAGGGTGTGACATACTTCCTGTTCCTGCTGGTTCCACTGTGTGACTTGCAGGATGTGCTCCTGATGGAGACGTTGTCGTTTCATTTGCTGTTCCACCTGCCGCCGGCGGTCCTGTAAAATCTCCAACAGGCTCTCTACTCGCTCACAGCTGCTGCGTGCACCCTGGCTGGTTTCCCGAACTGACAGGGTCTCCTCACTCTGGAAGTCCTTCAGGAAGTCCAGCAGCTCCTGGCTCTTGTTCAGAACAAGCATGGATTTCTCCAAAAGACCTGGGTAATTAAATTAACATATTTAATCATGGATAGATATTCAAGTATTTCAAAAACTATGTGCAATAGAATCTTGCTTGCTCCATAATACGAGTTATTATATAAAATTAGATATAAACTATGAAATATCTGGTTTACACCGATCAGCCATAACATTATAACCACCTGCCTAATATTGTGTAGGTCCCCCTTTTGACAGCAGATACTTTAAGTTTTGTAAGTTGCATGGTGGGGCCTCCATGGATTGGACTTGTTTGTCCAGCACATCCCACAGATGCTTGATTGGATTGAGATCTGGGGAATTTGAGAGCCAAGTCAACACCTTGAACTCATTGTTGTGTTCCTCAAACCATTCCTGAACCATTTTTGCTTTGTGGCCGGGCGCATTATCCTGCTGAAGGAGGCCAATGCCATCAGGGAATACCGTTGTCATGAAAGGGTGTACATGGTCTGCAACAATGCCTAGGTAGGTGGTACGTGTCAAAGTAACATCCACATGAATGGCAGGACCCAAGGTTTCCCAGCAGAACATTGCCCAAA
>JAOVYW010063744.1:0-21859 GCA_025775045.1 Hiodon tergisus
ATTTAGAATGGAATGTCATAAAAGCTCCTGTAGGTGTAATGTGTAGGTGTCCCAATACTTTTGTCCATATAGTGTAGTCTTAATAGCAATTCCTGTGCAGTGTCATGAGGGCTACACCATTCAAAAAGCTGCTACTATTTTAAACTGTGTGAGGGAAACCCTCACCTCCATGCATTCCCCGGAATGTGGTGGTTTTCCCAGCATTATCAAGTCCCACAATTATCTTACAATTATGTCACTTTCCTCAGAATTCAAATAGTCTAGAATGTCATTGTATGCTACAGCATAAAAATTTCCCTGGAACTAAGGGGTCTAGCCCGAACTGTCGAACTGCCAGATGGTGAAGCGTGATTTATAACTCCAGGGAATCCGTGGCATTATGGTGATCTTAGGCTTGTGTGTAGCTACCTGGCTACGGAAACCCATGGCTCCCGATAAACAATTATTGTGCTCACATTTATTCCAGAGGCTGTTTAGAAGTCGGTATTGAGTGTTAAAGACAGATGATTTTTACATGCTTCAGCTTCAGCTTTAGCATCTGGTTTTCCCGTTCTGTGAACTTGAGTGACCTTCCATTTCACGGCTGAGCTGTTGTTGCTAGACAATAACCGTTGTTCCTATTCATTTCCACTTCATAATAACAGCACTTACGGTTGATCTTTGCAGCTCTAGCAGGGCAGAAATTTGACGAACTGATGTATTGGAAAGGTGGAATCCTATGACAATGCCACATTGAAAGTCACTGAGGTCTTCAGTGCAAGACATTCTACTGCCAATGTTTGTTTATGGAGATTGCATGGCTGTGTGCTCAATTTTGTCACACTCGGTCAGCAACGGGTGTAGCTGAAATTGCCAGATCATCTAATTTGAAGGGGCGTCTACATAATTTGGCCATGTAGTGTATATAGATAGCAATGAATACATGTTTAGTATCATCACTTAATCCTATATAGTTTTCTCAATTCTATAGTTTAACAAATAGTTTTCTAATGAAATTTTTCTTTTTTAATCCAAAAGGGAGACTATGACCGACTGCTTAAAATTATTATTATATATATTTTTTTACCTACAAGGGGTCCTTGCAAGATGTCAGTATAAAATTTCAAAATTCTGTTCAAAATTCAAAGTGAAGTTCTTGATCTGACCCAGCATATGTTCCAGATAAAAGATGACATACAGCTCATGACATTACATGTGATCACTGTTCTGATGCATCCGTATAGTTCAAAAACCAAAGGCTTGAACCCCTTTACTGTCCTTTTCAGCACCGAGGGGAAAACGAGCCTTCCTGATGAAGCAACTTGAAGGACATGTGGATTGTGAGTGTCAGAATTAATTACCTGAGACATTTCTCTATAAATATAACCTGTTACTACTCAAGACGAGAATGAATCTGCTGTGATATTTCAATCTGCAGTCATTATTAATTTTGCTATCCATAACAATTGTTACAATGTGCACAAAATGTCCTCTCATGCTATTAGTCTCTTTGTACAGAAAATATAACAGGTACACCCCAGAACTACCAGCAGGTGATTTTCCTTTTCCCTGTTCCAATTAAACAAATCAACAAATTAAAAAAATAATTTAATCTATTTTTAAATGGAGTCCAAACTAAGTAAACCACCTCCTAAACTGGATATTTGGAGAAACTGAAATTTACATCACAGAGCCACACACAGCCTCTGCTTCAGTGACCTCTTCTTCAGCCAAGATACGCTCATAAGAAGCTGTTTGAACAACACAATTATAAATGAACATGCCTCTTACTACTATCCTCTTTTCCCAATCTGACTACCTCCAACCACCACAGAGAAGAATGCATTCCAGTTATGAAGGTTTTGGCCACACGGTTGTCCAGACACAATTCCACACCACTTTAAAATTCTGCAAATACTTATTTGATATTTAGATGAGAAGTATTGCCTCAAATCTCAGGCAATAGCAGCCAATAATGTATTTACACGGTTACATTCGATCATTTTACCCCCATTTTCCCCCTCTAAACTCAAAAGTCCTCAATATGTACTGAACCCCACAGAAATATTGCAGATTAATGTTAAAAAGAAACTCTGTTCTCTTGAGGAGCACAGATGGGGGAGTTGGAAATCTCAAGTGCTCTCACTGGTGCTCTTTCTTGCTGTGTTCAAGCAGGTTCATGGCCAGATGGAGTGACAGCTGTGGGTACCTGTAGATAAATGTTTAGCCCAATCAGCTATCCTGCTTCCCCCAGGGCAGCAAAACATGGAACCGTGTTCTAATAGCTTAGTGACAGGAAGACAGTGCTTGTGCCGCAACTTGACGCCACCAACCCAACTCTGCTATTAACAACACCAAACCAGTCACAACAAAATCTCTCAAAACTAACAAGAATATCCTGTTGTCACATTGCATCATGTCTGCGGTTCTTTTAGTGTTGATTATTTTAACTGATAATTCAGTGAAAATGCACAGTTCAGAAGTGAATATTATTACAGAAAGATGGTAAGCACATCAGTGTGTCATCAGCATAAGAGTCAATTGAATCATCTGATTGGATGCAAGTTAGAGACAATGTTTTTGACCCACAGCAATTGTTTTTTTACCGAGTTCAAAATGGAAACAATATAACTTACTTGTAAATGTGTTAGGCGATAACTTTAACTGGTAACAATTAAACTGGTACCTCTTCTATAAGAAATGAAACAATACTTATTCGATGTTGTTGTCTAGTCATTGCATGAACTCGTTTTGCATGTAAAAAGTAATCGATCAATCAATAGGCCCTACTATTATTTTACGACAACGACATAATCTGAAAATCTGTGTTCAGTGTCAATAAAACCTTATATGCTCTCGCCAGCGTTTCAACCAGTTGGAACAGTTAGCCATTGGGGCCTACATTGCACTTATAACGCCAATGCAAGAATACATCGGTACTATATCCTGTGTGTTAGTAAACAAAGAACTAAACGACATGTTTAGATCGACCGAAGCGAAAATAATAGATATACTTCGACATCTTTACTTGCATGTCCCCTGAGTTGGTGTTGCTTTACTTACAATATGAACTTGCTGCATCAGGAGTTCAGGAGGTGGACTACTGATTAGTAAACCTCAGAATATAAGGTATGGTTTTCTTAAAAGTAAATATATCAAAACAAGTATCAAGTAACTTACTATGGGAACTGACTCAACCGTACAGGTACAGGTTAGCTTTGTGAAACAAACAGGAGCTACGGCTATGGTACGTGTCATTAAAAAAAAAAAAACTTGAACATAAACAATTTCACACGTTCTAAAACTGGAATTAAGATTAAGCATGCATCTACATGTATAATCTAAATGTAAATGAAAAATTGTATTAAAATTTAAACAGTAAATATGTTTTAATAGTAGATTATTTTAATAGAATCCTCATTCTGTTTTCATCGCCTGCGTTTAGCTGCTATGGCATTTAACGTTGCGTAATTGCGTAAAGCATGTTAAAGGGGGAAGACGAGAACATATTCCTTGAAACTTTGAAGTAACTTTAGCAATACGCATCTTCTTGATAGTTGCGGAACTACATACTAAAATATGACGATGTCACAGATTTGCTAAAAACATGTATCGAAACATGTCCAACGCTCGTTTTAGCAGATAAAAAAAATATAAATTATAAATTTCTTAATTTTTCTTGACTAATTGTGAAATATTCAGTGATGGGAGGGTGCTTTCGAAGACCCGTGTCAGAAAAGCTAACACATATCTTTATAATGTTGATGTGATATTAAAGCACCGTCACCCCTGTGTTATAGGATGTTATGTATTGGCTGAGAAATAACAGAAAACATGTGTATTATATGTGTATTACCTCGTGAACCGTAATACACCCACCCCATCAATACAAAATGGATCACGAATGTATTTTTGAAGGATTGTTCTTTTTTTTTTGTTGCTACAATTAATGGTGGACTTCTGCTATGAATACCAAAAGATGTTAGATGGAACAGCAGAGGGAGCTATTGGAAAATATATTTCCAAATGTATGCTCACTGAGACACATACTAATTTCTGTTCTATACATTCAGACGGGTGATAAATTAAAGGAAAAGCCAACACGAAGTGTCTCAGTAAGGCACTGGGCCACCATGAGTTGTCAGAACAGCTTCAATCAGCCTTGGCATAGATTCTACAATTCTCTGGAACTCTACTGGAGGGATGGAACACCATTCTTCCGAAAGATATTCCCTCATTTGGTGTTTTGATGATGGTGGTGGAGAGTGCTGTCCAAACTCTCCCATAGGTGTTCAATTGGGTTGAGATCTGGTGACTGCTTATGATTCACATCATTTTCTCACTCATCAAACCGGTCAGTGACCCCCTCACGCCCTGTGGATGAAGGCACTGTCACCTTGGAAGAGACAACTCCCATCGGGATATACATTTTTCACCATGGGATCAAGGTGATCACTCAAAATAACTTTGCAATGATTTTCAGTGACCGTCTAAGAGTCCAAACCATGGGACCCAAACCATGCCAGGAAAATGCCCCCACAGCATAACAGAGCCCCCTCACTGTAGATTTTTCAGTTAATCCTTTATTACATGCACACAGGGCTTAATTTGTGCCCTGTATCCTGTTCCGGCAGGATCCGGGACCTCCCAGATTTGAACCGGCACCTATTTTGATTGCACCCTCTCTGTGTTCCGGGACCTCCTGATTTACAAATTAAGCACTGTACACTGTGTGTGTGTGTGTGTGTGTGTGTGTGTGTGTGTGTGTGTGTGTGTGTGTGTGTGTGTGTGTGTGTGTGTGTGTATACATTTATATATATTTATACATTGTATAACACCAAAAGTTCTAGAGTGTAATTTGGTTCATGTTATTCATACTGAAATAAAAATTTTATTTAAAAGGTTTTTATTCTATTTTACTAATTGATTTTCCTGCAATGGTTTCCTCATTTGATATAAGAAATATATTTCTCTTTGCTTAATCAGAGAAACAATTTAATTTTATAAATTCATATTAATATAAAAATTAATTAATATATATATATGGCTTTTTAACATAGTTTTATCAATTTAGTCAATTTTCCTAATCTTGTTATACACACAATTTTATATGGTATTCATTTTAGTTACGTTTTCTGAAACTTCTTTTAATTCAGTTTTGATACAGTAGTATTTTCTATATGAGATTAACATTGTTAAATTAATTTCACTGTGGCGTGTGTGTATCTGTACACGTATCTGTAACTGTATGCAGTATCTGTATACTTGAGAGCGACCATGAGATGAAGCAGAGGTGATGCAACAGATTAAGACCTACAAGCCAATGCGTAATCAAGCCTAAATCAAGTAATCAAGCATTCATTTTGTCTGTCCAGTTTGACAATGAACCATATTTTTTTCTCTCTGTATTTTTGGTCTAATTGTTTGTTTATATGATACATCTAGATAGTGTTACATAAAGAAGTTTATTTTGCTTTAGTATATTATAGTATATAAATTTATGTGCACCACGGGTAATATTTTTCCTGAAACTAAAATTGTTTGGGACCTTGATGACAACCTACAGCTTATCACTTTGTTGGGAGCCATATTCTGTACTACTCAGATCAGTGCTCTGTGGACCTCTCTAAATCTTTCTGTGGGAGTATCTTGAACAGGACTAGCACTTTTGACTACTTCTAGAAAACAAAATAAAAAATTCCCTGTGTCTTTATTGTTATTTAGAATAACTGACTTTCAGTGAAAAGTAAATTTTTATTTCGACCATGTCATTTTGGTGGCACTCTATGCACCTAGATATATATTTATTTTCAACCTTTTATTAAGGAGAATGAGAGTCCAGGAACTGGAATGCATGAGCTCAGAATGTCCCATTAAAGAAAGACTGTTGAGCTGTGAGCACAGACCGTGGATGTCATGGCAACTACTTTCCTGCTTGTTTGTTTGAGTGTTCGCTAAGTTCACATTAGACATCATTTTTACCTCAGTTTAAAAAAAATTGTATACCTTGGCTAAAATGGTTATTGATACCATTTTTAAAGCAAGTTTAGACCATTGCACCTCACAGGCAACAGTGTTTGCATCTTTCCAAGTGAAAAGACGAGTGTGAATCCCACAAAAATGGCCGCCTGCAAGGCCAGGGATAAGTTGTCTTAGTTTAGATAGGAATATATCATTCTGGTGCTTTGAAACACTTTCTAGATCAATGGGAAATGCCCTGCTTGTACTAATAGGCTTGACTCAAAAAGTAGATTAAGTAAATTGATAGAGTTGAGGGCTGACAAATTCCCTACACTGCAGTTCTTTTACAGAACTATCAGGCAATGGATGTGAACATGCTCATCAGTAATAAATTCAGATACATCAAGCTTCCAAAGACATTTTATTTACAATGCACCCTTAAAGCTTTTATCTAGTTAATAAGATTTCAAATAAATTTTATGTGTCCTGGATTTAAATGCCACAGTGTTTGGGGTTATGCCTTGAGGAGACAGACAGATTGACTGTTATAGCGTAAAATTAATTGTAGGGATTTTAAAAATACAATAAAATCATCATCCTCATCTCCAAGAGAGATTTTCCAAGAGACATAGCACAAAGTGTCACAACAGTTTGACATCTTTCTTAACCTGATATTGTTGTGAGGGATAACAACGAGTGCAGAGAGGGGCTTGATTGGATTATGTCATCAGGGCCCTCTGACACTTGAAAATACTCTAGAGTGATTACTTGCTTCTAAAAACTGGCACAGCAATGTTGAATCTGTCATTGGGCATATAACTAAATATAAAAAAAAATCTATCTGTGTGTATATATACGCAATATACACTATTAAAATGGGAAACCTATGATATTGACATGCTTTATACAGCTGCTTCATCAACAACATGAGACATTTTATATATTATCTATGTAATATTATAGGTTAAAGGTGGGTATAGCTACCTATAAATTCAGTTGCGAATGAAGAACACAATTTTCGTCAATAGATCTGGTTTTGGTATCCTGGTTCTTTATGCTATGCCTTCCCCACGGGCACCAAGGGTGCCGTTATGTTAGACTGAGTTTCAGAGAGTGATGGAGGCTGGCTTCCGCTAAGGAAACTGAAACCCAAGAATCCAACGTTGCAGTCTGAAGAAGACCATGGCTGTGACATTTTGATGTCACAGCTGCAACAGTTGTACTTCTTGAATTTCTTATTCAAGTAACTCTAATAAATAGTGAACTGACACTTTTATGTTTGGGCAGCTGTTTTTCCAATGCAATGACATTCTTCCCCAAATGTTTTTTTGGTTTGGAGACACAATCCAACGACTGGGTCCAGAAATAAGTCTCATGTGTGCAGAGAGGTGGTATGCCTGTCCAAGTCTATGATCTGTTAAAATGAAGGGAACCATCAATGGACTTAAGTCACATAGGTCTCAAAAAGTTCAAAAGCATGTTGTCAGCAACAGCTGGTAATTCTTTTAGATGATAACCAAATAAATATATAAATGAATAAAAACTATTTTCTCACGCTACACTGTTTTTCCCTCCCTAGTCCCCACAGGTAAATGTATAGATACTTTCGTGATTAGTTATTAACTGTACAATAAATTATTAATTCACTCCACATAAAGAAATCAACCCTTTCTGTCCCCATCCTCTGGTGTATGTGCCTGAGCCCATTCTTTAAAAAGGAATGAACTTTTAACAAAGCCTACATATTACCCATTTTGAATCTCAGCTGACTCAAATTTCCTAATGTGCTTACAGGCCTTTTGTGATAAGGGGATGTATAGCTCTGGATGTGTGCAAGTTAGCAGATGATCAAACTCACAACCACTGATAGCTTCGCACCTACAAAGAGCCCAGCCATAATCTCACTGAGGGTAGCTGGAGATAAAGCCAGTTATTATTTTTAATATACATTCGTTTAACATTCAGCTGCAATCTGATGATGCATGCATCTGATTCAAGATTCCCTGATAAGTGTCATGACTTCACCGAGCACTTTCCCAGTTCACCAACAAAGGTGGTCTTCCGGGTTTCATTTACCCATTTCTTGAAACGGTATTTGATAAACATTGTTTCAATAACTACTATTTCCTTACAATGCTGTACTTATGACTACCAAGGTAATCTGTTGCACGACCACAAGCTATGTAAGAAACGTTCGGAACCAAAAGGGACGTGGACCGACTGGTAAACTAGAAGAGAAGGAGAGAGCGTGTTTTTTTCCCCTTTCCTCAGGAGCCTGAGGTTTCAGAGGAGAGTTCTCGTGTGCATTTCTGAAGCAGGCAGTGACAGGCAACACTCAGACAAGGCTGATGTGATTACAGTGCTCCCCAGAGCTGTGTGGCCTGACTCTCAGACAACCCTGCAAATCCATCTGACATCTTTAACTTCATCCCCCCTTCAGCACTGCCTACTGTTTGCCAACCACTCAAATGCAAACAATGATCAGTCACCAAGATGTGTTCAAATATTCCTCAGTGTTATACATCAAAGTTGAATTGTTTCAGCCCCTCACAATTATTTATTTATGGCCTTATGAATTATTTTCCCTGATATGAGTTATAGTCACGTAATGCTAATTTGGAGATTTGTGCCGTTGAGAGCCCATCACCGTTTGTCTTTTCGCATGTGTGTGGGGCTACAGTTTCGCAATGCTCTTATCTTACCATCGTACAGTAATGACTTGCCCAAATTATGCATTTAGAATACGTTTTCTGTTTCTTAACATGAAAATTGTTTATTATTTAAATCGATTTATTTAACAGGTTATTTATTAGTTCAACTAAACAATTAAGCCAACAAATTACAAAAGTCAAATTTTACTCTAAAATCTAGTAACTGAGATATTTCTTTTCTTTTAAAAATACTGTATAAAGTACTATCCCATGTAACACATACAATAAGTAGTTTGTAAATTAGTCTTTTACACTCTGAACAAGGTTCAGCAAAATTACGCTGAATGCATGTTCAAGTATTAGCCCTCCCTCCAGAGTGCAGACTGTGGCCCTGTGAGCTGGAGTTTGCATGTTTTAATCCAGCTTGTGTCATTAGATGATTATGACCTGGAGAGCACTGCAGCTGTGCACCCTTGGCAGAGGGTCTCCTGGGCTGGGGTTAAGTTGGCAGGGGCTTCCCGGGCATAGGCAGGCTGGTAGCATTAAGAGGGCATGCACCGGATCCACCACCACCACATCCGTTTCAGTTAAGATAGGGTTAGAACCTTTTTTAGTTTTCTTTGTTTCCTAAACACATAATAATTTGTCCTGCACCCACAACAACGTAACTTTTCAAACCTTCAGTTTTTAATCACCTTAGGTGTTTCTTCTCCCGATCTCTTTTAGAGCACTTTAAATATGTACCTTGGGGCACACAAAGAACGCACACAACAAAATACAAACACAACGCGTCCATCTGATAAAAGATGCAAAAGATGCTTTATTGCAATAATTAGCTGATATTCTAATTTCAAACAATTAGCGATCCTTCATTAAAGTCATTAACTGATCAAAGGTTCCCACCCTCATTCTCCTGCGATGTTACGACGGGTTTAATGGTGGTAAATAATTCCTTTCTTAAAAAGGCAGAAGGGTATAATAATGAGGTAATGAGTGTAATTTCTGTGTGTGGTTAGCGGACGTGGAGGAGGAGTGATCCCGCAGAGGAGGAGTGATCCAAACAAGGACATCTTGGAATGTGTCCTTTTCAGGTCATCCTGAATCTGTGGTGAACAGAAGCGTGTGTTATTGGCATTAATATGAGCGGCCGTTATTTAAGGCACAATAGCAGGGTATAACTATACATACGCGCACCGTATCATAACCCTTCATTACTCATTTTAAATTGTATCAGAAGGACAAGATATACGTGTATTCTCGTTTCTAATGAAAAAGGTTAAAGCAAATTTACATTAGACTAGCTACCAGCATTGTTAACTAACACAAATAGGTTCAATCTCATAAGCCACAACACATATTGTACACGTGTAACTAACTGACCAAGCTGAAAACATCAGTAAACTAACTACCTGTGGTGGGAAAACCCCTTGGAACCATCATGGAGTTATAGATATGATTTCTATTTCTTCAGCAATTTAATGTGAAGCTGCGGTTCATTCTATCAATTAAAAATACTTAAATATTCTATTAACTAAAATACAAAACATTGGACAAAAGTTCCTGTTGACAATCGTATAACTGTACAAAATGCTGTAAAGATAAAATGCGGGGATATTCTGAATAAGGTTTTTTAAATAGGGTAATTATGTGGTGTTAAGTTATGTCTAATGTCATAGTAAAGAGGGAAATGACATTCTGAATACCCTTTCACTGCACAGGAAATCTAATGCATTTCAGATTAAACTGCCCTCATTATCAACATCAGTCGTTTTATCATCCAATAGCCAAAATGATTTAATTGAAACTGGAAATCTAAATTCAGTTTATTGTGAAAGATGGGGGGAAGTTATAAGAATGAGAAGTCCAACTTTATGGCCACGTTCATTCATTCATTCATTTATTACTAGAATGGTACAGTCCAACTGTAAAAAAGTCATTGTTTTTAAAAAAAATACTCGATTGTTTTTAATACTGTAGACAATGAGAAATAATAAAAAAAGACAATAAAACTGTGTTTTTGACGGAAAGCACACTAAGTGCCATGTTATAGTCCCCATCACTGTTTGACGTTTCCAAATATACAGATGGGGTATAGATGGAAAATCCACAAACGGGATCCATGGATATTGACCACACGATGTCTGAGTTGCATTGTGTGCAATAAATTATCTTTGGACCAATGTATTGAATAGCACGTCTCTCTCCTCATATTGCTTCCAGATGTCACTGCATTTCAATTAAATTCAAAGGCTGAACTACGTGTTTCATAAAAGTAGAGTGCAGAGAGCAGGTGCAGGGTGGGCAGAATGTGCAACAATCCAAGATGACAAGTTTGCGCGTCCATCTCATTGCCAGAGCCAGAGAGTCCACTGGCTTGGTGAAATCCAACCAGGACCGACTCAGAGAGTTCCCAGAACATGTGGTTTCGGCCACATTTATCTGGCTAAGCATTTTCAAACGAACACTTTAAGTATCCATCTGTGTTTTGTTTTTTTTCTTTTACAACAAAAGCACAGAATGGACATTACGTTACATTTAAGGAATTCCCTTCCATCATTTTGTGTATTAACACTTTGTTTGTTGCATCAACAGATATTTGTTCAGAATATAAAGATATCCACTTTTCATGAAGGACATGATTGTTCCAGTCAATTCATACCTGTAATATATATTTATGTTACACAACAATTGAATGGCATTACCACAAATCAATAAGTCTAGAAGGCTGACTATTTTAGCTATATGTTTTTGCACAAAGTAGAAATAAATGATATCATTTTATAGATATAGATATAGTATATAAGTTCCCTTATTTTCCCACCCCAAGTGAGCCTGGGAACACATTAACACAGTTGATTGTTACGCACCTGTTATTTCACAAGATACAGCATCTCTCAAATAAATCAAGGAAATGAAATTCAACAAACATTTCATCGCACACGTTCCAATAAGCCAAAAAGCAGTTGTGAGGGCTGTCCTCACTGTGACAGAGAAAGAAAAAGAATTCCGTGGTTTACAGCTAGCGCGACGCCCAATCACCAAGTTGGCAATGAAACAAGAGGCTGAATGGCCGCTCAAGGCAATGTCATCAATGATCTCACTCCATACTGATTCACAAATGTAAAAAGAAAATCAATAAGTTAACACTCTGTGCTCATAAGCTGTTGTTTCCATTGCAATTAACACAATTAAGATTTAGATCGGACACATACCGGCATTTTTTCAGAGTTATACATTTTTATTCTTCTCTTTTATTTATTCCTATTACAGAAACACACCATTTCTATTTTATCCATTTATGTCCCCTTATTGTTTTTGTGTTTTTTCATAACTTTTACATTTATCTGTAAAGATAAAAATTACATGTCAGTAAGTATGAAGGACTTTTAAAGTGAGGAACTTTGGAGATACCTGCGTACACTGTTGAAATGAACATGATGCTTTTCTATCTCAGGGCAATAGATTTAACTACACAGAAGCTAAGAATGGTTCATACAAATGAAAATTCCTCCTGGATCATCTTTATTGTTTCAGCAGAAACAGACTAATGCTAAATGCTTGGGTACACACAGAACATTTGTACCACTGGTTTTCATTATTTGTAAAAAAAAAAAAAAAGAAAGAAGCAAACTCCGACGTTTTTCATTATTTCAGTCTCCTCTTGGCCAACTGCTCATCTCATCTCTTCATCTTTCCTTCCCAAAAAAAAAAGAAGATGAGGATGACCCCAACTCAGAAGGCCAGTACAGATTTTGATTGGTAACTACTGAAGGCTGTGACAACTCCAGATTCATTGTGGAGGGTGGGGGCTGTTGCTGGTACAACGGCTCATTTTCAGCTTGGCCTTCAGCCACCTGCTCCCTGCTCCACACACTCATCGCAGGGTCAGCTGGTCACATCTGCACAAAAGCATGGCTGTGAGCTCCAGAAAGATACACTCTTTCCTTCTGGATAGAAAAGCACAGGTGTTAAGGGGGGGGGGAAAATACGGCACATTATATATATACATATATATATGTCAAATTTTTCTCCCTAAAATTTCAGTATAGAGAAAACAGGAATTTTTATTTGTTTTAAATTAGTAAGTAATACAAATTTTACATTGAAAAATAATTATAAAATTATAATAACGAAATAATTATTTTTCATTATTTTTCAATTTATTTATATATTCTTCCCTAATAATGTTCTTCTATTTATCTGACTCATGCCTCCCTGCCAAAATGGGGATTTGCAGCAGATGCTTACCCAGATTCTCCCGGCAGACACCAGAAACAGGAGAGTATCACAGTCCTGGCCCAATACGACAAGTTACCTACATAACAGGAATTATCTGACCCCAGCTGAGAATTCAAGGCCTTTGGTGAAGTTTATCATGAGTTTTCCTGTTAGCAATCTTCAGAACATCCCCCAGACATGTCTTGAAATGGCAGTCTGTGGCGCCAGCTCTGTAACCTTGCTGAGTTGGGAGAAGGAGTGTTTGACAGAGACTTAAGAATGCTTGATACGTGGAAGCAGGCATCCCCTGAAGGTCGGCGTTTCTTCAAATCCACATGCGCAGGCATCCGTCTCCCCCGTGTGAGCTGCTGGAGCTCGACCTCCAGAGGCAGAGATCAGCCTTGTCTGGGTTGTCTGCGCACATGCCCGGGCTGATGTCGCTGCTCGGCTGCGCACCACTGACTCTGGGTGCAGAGGTCCTTCTCTTCCAGGGGGTGGAGAGGCTAAGCCAGCGCTGACAGTGATGGGAGACCCGGAGAAACAGACAGCCGGTAGTGTGACTGCAGCACTGTTGGTTCTGTGCTTGTTCTCAGTGAATGACCAAACTAACCTTGACCGTTTGTGTTACATTAAGTTAAGCTTCCATCCCTTCATTAATTTGGGAAAATACTTAATATCCGGACTCTTTTTTATGCATCTGTATCATGTATTTAAAAAATCTAGTAATAAAACCAGTACCTAGAATGTCAATAACGCAACAAAAAGGAATACCAAGAAAGCCTTTATGCTTTTTAGTGTCAGTAGTATTTAATTAAATAATTTTAATTAATTTTTAAGAATTTTAACAGAATTAATCGTACATGTATTTCACATAATTTAACATAATTGTCTAATGTTGCATGCAAAGCAAAGTGTATGTAGCGTGTTCCATCGTTATTTTTAAATATATTCTATAATTCTCTTTGACAAATTTCCTCAGAAAGAAACTATAAACTATAATTCATAATATTAAATTGAACTGAATATTTTATCATTCACTATTATCAGCTGTTGGTATTTCACACCGGTTGTGGCTAGTCCTGCTAAAAAAAAGTTATCTTGGACTTAATATTATTTTACGTGAGAAGTATCACAAGTATTACAGATATAGAGCTTTTACAGATGCATTGACTTAATTGAGGTAATCAGGGTGTTTGAAACAATAGCTCCAAAATAGTCTGATGCACTGCAAATTTTATGAGATTGTTTCTCCTCTAATCATTTGTTTGTGATGAAAATTATGGATAATTTAGTTAAATGCACATTATGCAGATTTGGTGTGGATATTAAAGAACTGCGGAACTATTCCTTTATGTGACAGTAGAGGGCACTGAAGTGGCATGGCATTCTCATATGGAAATGATTTTTATACACACGCACACAAAGCAATAGAAAAAAGCAATAGTGCAGAAAGTATTTAAACTGTCTTACAGTCCAATTAAGTTTTATATCTATAAAAATAAAGGAATGCGTCAACTGGATCAAAACCATTGATGGGAAATAAAATACAAATTGCTCTTTCTTTCTGGACATCTATGGCAAACTGAGAAATACAAACAACACATGGTGTGTGTTTTGATTCATGGTTTTAGATTTGGAAATTTTTAAAATATAAATCTGAAAAATAAAAAAATAAAAAATAAAAACAAAAACAGAAGTGTGCACTAACCTGATCACAAAAAGCAGAAGCGTTGTTTTATTTCCAAGCTTGTGATCCTCACTTGGCAAACAGTCTGAATCGGTTCTAAGAAATCTGATAGAAGGTGCGTACTACCTTCTGGAAAAGCAATTTACAGAAATACAGGCATAAACATTTAAGATTTCCACAACAGACTGACTTAAGATAATTATTGCAGAGCGTTACATCAAACAAAGAGAGTTGGAAATTATCTGTTAAGAAGAGAGCACTGCAAACTGCTTTAATCAAGTCTGAAGAGAATGAGTTAGTACTGTTGATATATCACAATAGATACTCATTACGGGGGCACAGATGTCTTTACAGTTTAAAGCCTCTGTGAGAGATTGGTTAATGAGCCCTGTTTTGAAACACAATGTGTAATTAAAAATCTTAAGAACCAATCTTGGAAGCATACTGAGGAAAACATATTGCATTCTGGGAAGGCTTAATGACACTGGCATGCCAGCCATCCAGACCCAGGGTGAAAAGTACAAGGTCAACCTCTGCACCACGTGTAAACCTTAGGCCTCCCTTGTCACGTCTTTAAACAGTGGCTATGTTTAAGGTTGTGGCTTTGAGTGTTAGGTCATTTTTAAGAGCCTGAGCTGCTGTCTGGACCCTTCCCTTCCCCAGGAAACTGGGAGGAAGCAGGAATAACCCTCAGTCCTAACCCCTGCTGCGTAAAACAGACGGGCTGCCCTCCTGTTGGAACTGTAGGAGGGATGACCTGAACTGGCCTCACTTTACCAAAGCAAGACCCCCTCTAACATAAATACAAATGATTTAACAAATACTAATCTAGATGCAACGGTTTGTCAGCCATTTTTATTAGCAAACAAAAAAGCATTTAGAAATGATAGATAAGCAGAAATGAATTTTCATAGGACTTGAGTTGCTGATTAAGATGAATGATTATCAGTGAAAGTTTCTGTCATTCAACGATTCAGAAGAATTTGTATCTTTTTTCAACAGACTATACATATATTTTTTAATCTACATTCACTGTGACATTGCAAAGGTATTAAAATGGAAACGGCAGAAAATCCTTTAACAGGATAAAATAACCCAATGCCCGTATAGAGATCAAATTTGATTAATGCCTGCATTTTTACACATTGGGATATTTATTGTATCCTTATCTGGGCGTATTCTTTACCACCACACATGGCCATTAGATATTCACTTAAGGATTTAGACTTAGAGCTTAAAGGTTTACACTGAAAGGTGTAAAGAACCTGCAGACCACACATTCTTTTATCCTGGACAGGTTGGGGGGGGTTGTTACCTGAGCATTATAATCTTTGTGAAAAGGTAAGCTTAAAAGAGTTTAATTTCACCCAGACGATTACAGAGCCAGACTTATCAGATGCGAATTTGCGAATTTGGATCTGGATTTTGTGGGATGTCAGAAAAGACAGAAAGAGAGTACTGGGATTAAATTGTCTTTTGGGAAAGAAAATAAAGGAATGGGGAATAAATGGGTGATACAGCAGCTCCTTTTCTTCACCACTTCCAGACGCAAGGCATTGCAACAATCCGGCGCCATGTGAACCACTTTCTCCCAAGAGCTGGGAACAGGTCAGGTTGAGAAAGTCTTGCAAAATCTGGAGAGTCCAAAGCTCCCATTGTTTTCCAACACTGGCATGGATGGTATAGGGCAACAAGACGCCAAACCTTTCACTGCCCCCATCGTCGGAAGGAGGGAGAAGTAAAAAAAAAAAAAACTAATCATCTTTCATGGTGAGAGAGCTTCCCTAACTCCTCTGCCGGACCAGGGTTAAATAGAAAACAACACGTTTTTAGTATTATCTCGATAACCAAGCACGTTCTGTAATCTCATACAAACTTCGCCTCTGCTATTATGTTACCCATCAATGAAAGGGAAGCCTTTTTGTACATCGGCAGGTAACAAAATGCCACGCAGAGCTGCCGGTCTTTAGAACAGCTTTAATGGCTTCTCGCGGTGGGTAATGAGCATAGCCGTGCTACGCGGTGAATTGAGCAGAGACAACATTAAGATGTTGTAATTTTGGAGATAATTAGTTCACTTGTCAGTTTTATGCTCGCTACCTTTGAGGCTTCACAACTGCGCTTTGGGGACGTTCTGTTGTTTGCAAGCTGCACAGGGAGCAGTTGTTCAGCATGATTTAATTAGGGATTGCTCCTTTATTTCTCCGGCCATTTTAATCATCCTACGCCTCCTGAGTATGGACACTCCCTTTTTCACTGAAGCTCGACTGGTTTCAAGCTCGGCTAAATTTGCAATGAGGTGAAAAAATTTCCTGGGCCCTCTTTGCATATAGATTGGAAGTTACATTCTCTTTGTTAAAATATGCAGAAGAAGTGGCCATTATAATTTTTCAATAACATTCCTTTTTGGAAGAATGACAAATCATCTCCCATTATCTTTGGCCATTGATACAGTTTGAATAGTGTAATTAGCAGTAGACATTGGGTGCTTTAAAGGAAAAATGAGATCAGGGATCACAATTATTTTTCTTCTTTCTAACCATGTCACCGCATATGTAATTTGTGATGGCTTTTCCTTTCAAGTTTCTATTTCTGACCCCCATAAGAACTTCTAAACCAGAGCACCCAAACAACTGATTCTGAGACATCTCCATACTTTTAAATAAAAAAATACAAAGATAAAAAATAACTTTTGCCAGCAAGTCAATAGTTATCATTCGTCGTGTCAACCAATGCAAACTCCTGAATTAATCCTAAATGAATGAGTGAAAAATTAAACAAAGAAAATAAATCCTACAATATGTATAGAATTGTAATTGTAATTTAGAAAAGAACACTGGCACCTTGATGTTTCTGTAAATGTGTGATACAAAGTACAAATCATATCAAAGTTATTTTAATGAAAAAAGCTTTTTAAGGTTTGTGCATATTGTTCCATTGTTAGGGACACGTTCCCACGGGTGCAAGCTTGGTTCTCCAAAACAATTTGAACTGATCTGTGTACACAATGCACACTTGTGGAACCTCAGAGGGCAAATCTGGCAGCTTGAGGAAGCCATAGCTAAATTTATTCATTACTCCTAATAGAAAAGTCTTGGGGCATAACAAAAAGAAAAAAAAGAGCTATTTTCTTTAATTCCAACAATCTATCATCCTTCAAAGCTTCAGCAGCTCGTGAAGTTCTTAAACACCATGTTTACTGGCCCTAGTCCATTAACTTGTTGAAGCAGCTATTATTCATTACACAATAAAAGAGAACAAAGGTAATTGAATTACACTGGGCATACACAGTAAAAGCAAAGAGGATTGAACCTGAGGTTTCCTGATTTCTATCAGCACATAATGTTTCTCGGCTGAAAGCTGAACAGGGAACAACCTGAGGTTTTTTTTTTTTTTTTTTTTTTTTTACTTTACAATGACTTTAAACCACGCAGGGTTCTATAATTACACAAAACGGATGAAACCCACATAAATTTTTTTGGTTCGTTAATACCACCTTATATGAAAGCTGTTGAGTGTTATTCTGTACGGTTGTTTTGACTAAAATGCACTTGTCTCTCTGAAGTCTAAGTGTCAGGGGATAAATGTGAACTGCCAGAGACATGTGCATTAGGGAAGATTTGTTACAGCCAAATCTATATACACTGAATTCTCCCACCGCTTCAAAGCCTTATGTGGCTAGAGTTCCGTTATACGCCAACAATAGTTCCAGTTTCCTAACATTACAGCATTGGGCTTTCTGGTCACCCATACACAATGTAAACTATGACAATGGAAATGCACTGTAACCTTAATATTTCTCTTTTTTTTACTTTTGAGTTTGACTAAATATTTATTGAAATGAAAAGCTCAGAGATTCATAATAAGCAGTTGCTTGGTTCTCATACCCATTATATTCACTTTTAATATAGTGCACCCAATACGTATATGCAAATTGCATATATTTATCTATTGATTAATAGGAATAACTCCATTATTACTTAGTAGTGGGTAGATTAATTTTTTTACTAGTAATATTGCATTGCAGCAGTTCTGCAAAACTACAGCTGTGGTTTTACATCACTTCAGACAAGGACACACAGACACAGGTGACCTTATTGCACCGAGAACATAACACTGATTATGGTACTTGCCATTCTCTACCTCCTTTGTCCTGTACAACATATAGCAAACCTTGGAGTTCAAGGACACCACAGTTACACTGATGCTGGGAGATTCATCATTGCTACTAACATCCATCTTTCTTTACCCGCAGGAGCAGAAGGGAACTGCAACTTGACAAAGCTTTCCTTTTTTAAGGAGCTGCTGACCAAAGAGACAAAGAGAGCCTTTCTCCTGTCTGAGCAAGAGAAGGGCTGAGTTACGTTTGGTGCCGCAAAGATATTTTTTCCAGAACATATATTTCTTGCCGCCACTGAAAGGTTGTATGTTAAAATTAACATTAACTACATCATCTGACTGCCATCCATCCATTTATTCGAAAGGAAAGAAAAGCCCAAATGTAATTTTAGTTAAGCAGAACACAAACTGAAACAGAAAAATACTGAACTAAAAGGAATTTGATTTATGTGGGATTAACCACCTGTATAGCATTCAGTAAATCTTAAAATTAAATTATTGAGTACAGAGACTAACTGCATACTGTATCAAAAAATAAAAAATAAAAATAACTGGAAAAGGGCTTTGAAAAACCTTTGATATGTTATTTTAAACATTTTCGTGGCATGACCACAGATAAAGTATATGGAAAATAATTGACGATAAACATTTATTATTAAGATGGAAAGGAGAAAGGAGATGTAAAAGGAGTGCTCACTGCCGGTTCCCAGGGACTGCCAAGCACAGAGCATCACCCATGCTAAATTAGGACAGGAAGACAGAAAGAGAAACAAATGGTGCTGTCAGAGCAAGACTGCAGGACCAGGTCCCACCTCCTGCTTCCTGTCCAGCAAAGGCTGGGGATAGGCAGCAGGTGAGTTCTGCAACCAGCAACCATTTCAGCAAGTGACACCCGGGAGATCAACTAGTCCTTATTGACTTGATGTTCATCAGATAAATTAATGAGGGAGTGTCAATAACAGGTAAGCCCAACTATAGTGTCCAGTTCCAGTTGCCTTATAATAAAGATATTGCGGAGTTAAATACCTCAGGTATTGTACAACCAAACAACAGTGTCTGAGGTAGAGTGGGGTTATGTCTGGGGATAAAACAAACAAAAAAAGGAAATAAAACAATTAAACAATTAATAATAAAAAAACCCATAAGCTTCCCCTATGGTCAACTTCACTACTGGGGAAATCAATCAAATTAAATTTGTATTTAATACGGCGCATTTTACAATCCAAAAGTGCTGCATGGAGAAAATTTTCCCAAAATCTGGAAAATTCCTGAGAAATAACAGGGCAGGTTTTAAATTCAGGTTGCAGGGTCAGGCACCATTGCACACAAGTAAAAGACAAACCTACATATGATATTATTGTATTAAAAAAACAAAAAGTTAGTATCCTAGCAGCTGCATTCTGAACTATTTGTAGGGTATTTGTAATTGTACTTTACAAAATTCTTATTTAATTAAACTGCAGTTATGTATACAATATACTAAATAAATACTGAATCTGTGTACCCACTATAATCATAATTACCTTCCTTCAGAGGTTGTCGGGGAATAATTTTCTGCGCTTTTGTCATAAGAAATTGACTGAACACACACCTGCTTGTGGGTGTCTGAAATGCTCTTTCTCCAGAACACTGATCTCTCTGTCTCGTGAGTGCAGAGGCTGCTCCTGTGGTCCTACAGTAATGTACAATACCTCGAGAGCCTCTTCATGCTCTCAGCACAGATCAATTGGCTGCCCAACATTCCAAATCTCTGTGGATCTCACAGCTACCCCCCTTTACGGTGAGTGGGGTTCTGAAGACATGTCTGCTCATCTCTCTGATGCATCTGAGTGTTTATTTGCTTTCGGATCATTGTAGACAAACAGCGAAGGTGGCACCAAGTAATAAGAAAAGCTGTGCGAGGAATAGCGTGGTATTCGCAACTTATTCCCCTGGGGTCGTTTTTGTCTTGGAAACAACCTGGCTGAGTTTTTCCTAACACCAGCATACGACAGTCATAGTGAGATTAAAACAAGGCATTTTGGGTATTGAGATAAGCAAACAAAGACACTGGGAACAACATGACCATGGGATACTTGCTTCACTGAAATGGGCGAAATTTGTTCAATAGCAAAATGGCCCTTCCACACATCTGAGGTTATGTATTCAAAAAACTGGAGAAATAAAATTTAAGGAGAAGGCGCCTAACTTCTCCATCAATAAGGCATCTGCAGATTTTTAATTATTAGGTTGCATAACTGGTTTTATATTATTTTAAAAGATTCGTCTCCGTGTTCATAATTTTTGGATGGAATTGCATGGAAATGTATGTGGTAATCTTACACTGTTCGGAATTCACGACTGTATTCCATACTTCGTTGTTAATTCACATCACGCTAGGTTAATGGAATTTGTTTGGTTTTCTCAGACTTAAACACACACATGTGTTTATGATCCAGCCAAAGCCTAGCAGTGTGTGTTCCCTAACTGCACTTGGGTTAGGGCTTTAATCCCCCTGGACTTCACTGTTTAAGAAATATCCTGTTGTGGAGTGGGCCATACCGCATAGCTTGACAGAGCAAGTTAAAGCAATCCACTCGGTACTATGTATGCTTTATAATGTGACAGGTCAGGTGAGGATGCTTGCCAAGGCAGTCTGTTGAAGTTTCCTTAATCCATAATCACTGTACGCACTCATGCTAACCGAGTTTAAAACAATAATAATGGCAACAGTTTAAAACCTTATGTACCTCCTGTTTGTACAGGCCGGTCGGGACGTCTGAAGTTTTGAAATACTGGGCAAGTCACAAGAACGTATTCAACCAATCCACAAAGTGTATCAACAATGGTCCAATGTGAGTAATGAGACAAGCATGTCGGTGATTTAGAAGTGCCATTCCTCCTTCCTTGCAGGTCCGCAGTCTCCCTGTTTCCTTCACACCCTGTCTGTGGCCATCTAGGCTCTGGCTGTGTCCACTCACCCAAGCTGAGAGTAAACTACGGGATAATGTCAGGATACTGATACCTCCAGCCTTTATGGCTCAGATAGCACCACATTTATTCCACATTGTGGTGGGTGTAAAAGGATATGCTTTGTAGTGCAATTGTTCGGCCCGTAGCAGGAAAAGCTTATGATCCCACGAAATTAGCATTCATTTTGAGGCAGGATGTGCTTATTAAATGAAGATTACAAACAATCAAGATTTTAAAGTATTTTCCAAGTTATTTATTCTTATATTATATACAAATACAACTAAATGCATAT
>JAOVYW010063765.1:5905-21852 GCA_025775045.1 Hiodon tergisus
GACTTTACATGGAGATGTTGTGGAAGGGTACATGGACTTTATGGACTTTACATGGAGATGTTGTGGAAGGGTACATGGACTTTATGGACTTTACATGGAGATGTTGTGGAAGGGTACATGTCTTTATGTATTATTCTTATCATCCACAGCTTGTTGATCACATCAATGGGGCACATAAAGCTGACCGACTTTGGCCTATCCAAAATTGGCCTGATGAACATGACCACTAACTTGTACGAAGGCCATATTGAAAAGGACACCAGGGAATTCATTGACATACAGGTGTGCCTACCTATACTTTCGTCACCTTTCCAACATACCTGCTGTAACCTCCTGTTTATTCAGTTTGGCTTGCATTCTTTGTGTTGCAGGTGTGTGGCACTCCCGAGTACATTGCTCCGGAAGTAATCCTGCGGCAGGGTTATGGCAAGCCAGTGGACTGGTGGGCCATGGGAGTTATACTGTATGAATTCCTGGTTGGCTGTGTGCCTTTTTTCGGGGATACCCCTGAGGAGCTCTTCGGGCAGGTTGTCAGCGGTGAGCATTTGTCCGCTCCGGAATTGTCTGTGATTGGCTAGGTCTAATCCGTCACTGCAAAAACCCTGGGTTCTTTAGGATCACATTTCCGCAGGCTTGCGTTTTAACTGCAGTGTAAAGGGTGTCGTAGGTTGTCGAGGACGTAGGTTGAGAAATCAAGGGAAGCACATGTCAATCGTGTCGTTTGTCTGTTCTGTGTTTTTGGAAAACAGATGACATCATTTGGCCAGATGGAGACGATGCTTTGCCTAACGATGCCCAAGACTTGATCACCAGGTTGCTAAGGCAAAGTCCTCTCGACCGCCTTGGGAGAGGTTCGTCGGATCTTCCCAGGGATTGTACTTCAGTCCGTAACAACAAGTGCGCTCACAGTGATAATGGCATGCTTTATGTTTATCGATGACACTAGGAGGAGCAGGTGAGGTGAAACAGCATCCCTTTTTCTTTGGCCTGGACTGGAATGGGCTCCTACGCCAGAAAGCAGAATTCATTCCCCAGCTTGAAGGGGAAGATGACACTAGCTATTTTGACAGTAAGTGGTGGCCTCTTTTTAGCTGATCCTTTCATGGGTATCGATGAAGGTATATAACAGTCGTAGCCAGGATTTGAATGTTTTGTGAGGGCTATCCCTTTGTTTTCTGTGGGTCATACGACCTTTTGTGGGGATGGGAGTTCTGCGGCCAGGCACCTGATGTGTAAGACTATATCCTTGCTGAAATGCTCGTTTTGTTTTTCTGTTTCAATGTGCTCTAGCTCGAACAGATCGCTATCAGCACCTGGGCTCTGACGAAGATGACGAAACGAACGACAAAGACTCCTCCCTTGAAATCAGACAGTTCTCCTCATGGTCTCATCGCTTCAGCAAGGTTTGCGTTTGATGCATAATCGCGTTTTGCCAGCATTTTCCTGGTAGCCGTGCTATAAGGGTGAATAAAGAGTATATGAGGAACGCTTGTAACGTTCTCGCCGGGTGAACACTGGTAGGCCCCTGCTGCTTTTACAGTTGTGGAGCCGTGTTTTGTTTCTGCCAGTAACCACATCTGACGCAGTTCCTCGTCTTTCTGCAGGTCTACAGCAGTTCCGAACATCTGGCCACTCCATCAAACTTGAGCTTCTCTTCGTGGGACCGCAGCCACAGCGAGGAGGATCGCTGGGAGAATCGAACCGTGCACTCCCCTGACGAGAGCTGCAGGCCGGGGGGCAGCGGTGACCGGAGACCGGCCGGACACCGGGGGAGGTGAGTAGGAAGGCTACGTGCCTGCTTCCACAAAGCCAATGGTTGCGGACAACGGCGCCACCTAGCTGCGGGGGCCTACCGCTGATTTTTGTGCAACATTTTTAGTTTGGCATGACCCGAGCTCTCTGGTGCCTGCTGGCTGGTGTCTCCCGCTGGAAGCTGTGGCTGAGATTTGGGTGTTCTCTCTCGTAGCCTCAGACCCTGGGCTTCATCCAGCTCCTCTCATTCAGACCGGAGTGCCAGCCTGGTAATGAGCAGCACTCACAGCTTGGAGACCATGCCTCGGTTCGCCTTCTCCACCGACGACGAGGGTGAGTGAAACCCGGGCAAGCCTCACTCATTTGTACCCCTTGAAAAAAAAAAACCTGAAGAAAGCTATAACCTGTATCTTCTCAATGCTATATTAGTAGTCGGCAGCAAACACAAATGTTTATAGGTTTTGCTTTTTTACATTTTTGAATAGACAGTTATTTAGTATTTTCTCCCCAATCTCCCAGTTCTTAACCAGTGAACTCTAGGTTAGCGCGTGCAAACAAAATTTTTACCTCAGTTTTACAACTGTGTATAGAACATAGTAATGTGCTTTTTACTGACCATATGGGATGTTGAATTGATGCACTTATAAACACCGCACATCTTTTGACATTTGAACATTTCACGCGATGTTGAGTGCTGTATATTTTTCTGCTATGCCCCCTTCCTTGCTGCTCGCAGCTGTTTTTAGCAAACGGGGCTTAATTTGCTAGCCGGGTTAATTCTCTCTGCGTTTTGCAGCAGAGTTGGTGGTGTCCAACCTGCACCGAATCCGACTGCGCAGCAACAGTACGGGTGCCAAGCACTCCTCTCCAAGAGATCATGGGGGTTCTCGGCGCTTTGGCCACCAGCTGGAAACCCCAGACAGACACCGGCTTCCCTCCGAGGGCAAGGTGCCCAAATCGGCCTCTGTCTCAGCCCTTTCACTCATCATCACTGCAGGTAACGGACCCCGCCGGCCATACAACTCGGTCTTACCTGTTGCTTTGGACTTTCCAAAGTAATTTTGAGAAATGGAAATTGGCTGGGTCGTTTTTTTTTAAGCTGTGGTTTTCTTTCAAACGTCCGTACAGATGACATGGCAGGGGGCCATCAGACGAGCCCCATCTCTCCCCATTCGCTCTCCTCCAACCCCTCCTCCCGGGACTCTTCGCCCAACCGAGACCTCTCTCTCTGCAGCAGCAGCCTGCGGCCTCCCATTGTCATCCACTGCTCAGGGAAAAGGCTCGGCTTTACGCTGAGGGCCATTCGGGTGTACATGGGTCAAAGCGACGTCTACACTGTGCACCACATGGTCTGGGTGAGTGCTTGGCTAAGGAAAAGCACGGCTAACGCGACGGTCCCGTTACAACAGCGTTGGCGCCGACGGTTGATCGCCGCGCACGTTTCTTTTCTGCACGAGTTTTAAAAGCCCAGTCACAGATTCTTATTGGTCCTGTTTTTTCTGTCACAGAGTGTTGAAGAAGGCAGTCCTGCCCACGAGGCTGGCCTGAGGGCTGGTGACCTCATCACCCACGTGAACGGAGAGTCGGTCCAAGGGCTGGTGCACACAGAGGTCGTGGAGTTGCTACTGAAGGTACAGGAGAGGGCAGTAGGCCCGGCGCTGCGTTACACTCTCTTAACGGACACCCCCCCCCCCCAGTAATGGCAATGGTCCGCTCTTCTGTCCTGGAAACAGAGCGGCAGTAAAGTTGCCCTGCAGACGACTGCGTTGGAGAACACGTCGATAAAGATCGGGCCGGCGCGGAAGACCTGCTACAAGGGCAAAATGGCAAGACGCAGTAAGAGGAACAAGCGGAGGGATGTTCAAGACAGGTCAGAAAGCATTCGTCATTTCATAGCGCAACCGCATGAAACCACATTTTTCCTTATTATACCTGCACAAAGACATGTAAAACTAAGGGAACCTTCGGACGTAATAACATAACTATTGGGTGGATTGTCTCTCTAAATGCACAGTATTAAACCCGTGTTTCTGAACAGCAGACGACGCTGCATTTTAAAGAAGCTGTCGAAACCCAGCACTGTAATCCAGAGCAGCCGTAGCTTCTCCTCTGGTCTGCATCAGTCCGTTTCCTCCAGCGACAGTCTTCCTGGCTCCCCTACGCACGGCCAATCCCCCGGGCCCTCGACACCCTGCCGCAGCCCGGCCCCCGACCAGTCAGGGGGTGAGTCGAGCGGAGATCCAGGAAACGCCGCAGTTACTGAGGAGCAGTTTGACGTCGCTCTGCAGTCGCTGCATTTTTTTGGTCCGATTCATGTTTTACCTAAAAGTGTCTGGTCAAAAAATAATCAGTTAAAATGTTTCTCAACCCTTTTTTTTGGGAATTTAGAAAAGTAAATAAAAGTATTTTTCCACTTCCTCAGAAACGAGCTCCCCTCAGAACACCTCGCCCTGCTCGAGCTCGCCGAGTTCCCCTGCTGCGCACATACGGCCCAGCTCACTGCATGGCCTTGGGCCCAAGCTCAGCAGCCAGCGCTACACCAAAGTGGGTCGTCGCAAGTCCACCAGCAGCATCCCGCCCTCTCCGCTGGCCTGCAACCCCTCTCCACAGCAACTGTCTCCCCAGCGTTCCCCTTCCCCCTTACCCAGCATTACCAAGACCCTCCACTGCGTTCACGGCAAGACGCTGTCTCCGCCCACCATTGTCAGGCACATCGTGAGGCCCCGCAGTGCCGAACCCCCTCGCTCCCCGCTGCTTAAGAGGGTGCAGTCCGCCGAGAGGCTGTCGGGGGCCCAGCACGGGGAGAAGAAGTCCTACGTTTCCCGCAGGCACACGCTGGAAGTGCCGCACCGGGAGGGGGACGCCGCGGGCGACGGGGATGGAGAGGGGGGCTGTGGGTTTATGTACGTGGGGGAACACGGGCGACTGGGGGTCTACCTGGGGGGGCAGAGGATCCGGGACTGGGCCACCGAGGAGGTGGTGGTGATGCGGAAGCTCAACCTGTCGGAGCGCCGCGACTCCTTCAAGAAACAGGAGGCCGTTCAGGAGGTCAGCTTTGACGAGCCCGACGAGAAGACTCCGGGCTCAGGGCTGGCGTCCGCTTCTCCCGGCTCGCGGGCCCAGTTCAAGGCGGCGTGGATCGTGACGGAGCCGGAGTCAAGCGAGGAGCACGTTGGGAAGACGTCGAACCTGGTGCCGCAGATTGCCGTGCAAGCGTCGGAGAGCGAGGAGCGGGTGAGCTCCGAGGGGCGCTCCGATGGGGAAGAGGAAGAGGAGGAGAAGGAGGGAGGAGACGCAGGCCAAGAAAACCAAGACGGCCCAAAGGAAGCCGCGGAGGTTACACAGAAACCATCCACTGGCACACTGGAAGCTTTACATAGGGGCGGTGCCGTGTGGGTATGTTCAGACAAGGCCGGGTTAACAGAGGAAGACCCCCCCAAGAGGGACGTTTAAGTACACAAAATGGCATATTTTGGAGATCTGATCTTTTCTCTCCATGATAAAAGGGTGGAAAAAATTGTTGCCAAATAAAATGTTATCCCCCAAAGAAATTTAATTTATCCAATCCTCGGTTTTCTTAGTCAGACTTATTGGAATTGTGTTGTAAACTGAACCGTGTGTTTTGTAAATATTTTATATGAACACGGCGACTGCAGTGAAGCTGGACTCCAGGGCTTATTTATTACTTTTATAATCTAGTAATGTAAAGTGGCCAAAAGGGAACAAAATTCAGCTGGTGGTTAACCAACCAATCAGACTGTGTTGTGACACAGTTCAAGAAGTGATGTAGATTTAACTGAGTTTTATAACAAGAAAAACCTAATCACCCCTCCTGATGAGTTTTTCCCACTAATTTTATGTTTTTAAATGTTTTTACGTTGTGGATCAGAGAACCTGACATAATGGTTAATAGTTTACAGAGTACTATATAATATGTATTAGTTTTGTTGACCTGGCTAGGATTACAAACTCCTTAACTAATGCTTTCAGTTAGTAGGTCCAGCTTTGGGGACCTGTACAGAGTTTTCATTAAACAAAATCTGTTGTTAGTTATTTTTCTACCAGTGTATTTTATTGAATTGGCATTGTGAAAGGTATTCAGAACAAATATTTTGTTTGCCAAATTTTTGGCATTGGACATTTTCATGGCAGGCTTAATAATATACTCGTTGGATATTGGATGGATGGATATATATAATATATATATATATATCTCTCTCTAAAAGGACACAGATGTACATATGATATAGCCACTACTTGTGGTATCTCAATATGATTAATGCACTAAATGTTTTCCAGCGCACACTAATATATTTTATAAACTGCCACACTTGACTAAAAAACCGTAGCTACTCCAATGTTTTTGCTACTGTTTAATTAACATTAAGTGGTTTATTTTCCCCTTTAAAATGGTATGTAGGTATGTTTATGTTGTAGGTAAGTTTTATTCGAGTCGCAAAGGTAATTTGAGCTTTCTTTAGAAGTGTATGCTAAAACAAGGGTCTGTCAGTGTAAATGCTAATGGCTGGTGTGATTGTTCAGGTAAACAATCTTGTAAAAGCATCAGTGGAAGCTGGGGTCAGATTCCCGAGTAGAAGGAAAGCCCTGATACATTTGCTTTCACACAGAATGAATTATGGCTTTATCTTGCTTATCCCATGTATTGTGATGTATGAAATTACACTCCGAAGTTTCTGTAATTCATACCGGGATATTATGCAATTTTGACTGCGTTGTTTTAATTTTTTTTAACATGCATGCACACACATTTACGTTTTCTATTAAATCATCTAATGTTTACATTGATGCTACAATACAACTTGTTTAAATTTAAAGCTAAATGTTTTGATAAACAAAAAGGACTCCGAATGAATCCCGTTTCCTTAAATTAAAATGATAAATTTCATTTTTGTACTGAAGTATTTCTGTATGTGTATTTTGATATGATATATAGCTGCTTAATTTTGTGACAGATTTTTATGCAATATGCTTCTTGATCTAACTTGATTCATATTTCGGTGCACGCCAGGTGACATTTTGGTGGTGGGCGTAGTGACCCGTTTTTGTGAAGGAAGAGTTAAATGTTAAGAAATGGCTTGTGTTCAGACCGAGTAAAAGATCGTTGCAACGCAGTGCTACCGATGCCGTTGTAAACCGTAGATTAGCTGGCTAGATTTGAAGTCTCGATTCACTAGTTTCTCAAATTCAATCTACCGGTGACACGCTTGTCGTTTAAAGGGTGGATTTAAAACTGAAGAGGTGTTTTGGATTTGGGCAGCAGATGATTTGCGTCGTATTGTGGAGGTGGAAGGAGGTCATATCCGTGCCTCGTTTCCGCATGACCTGTAATGTCACGGATTGTTTACAGTTAAAATTTGTATAAGAAGCACATGCTTTGTTTTAAAATAAATATTGATTATAATATAATTGTACTTGAAAAAAAAAACACTCTTATTTGGTATGCTATGTTCTCCAGTTGCTGTTTCTGTATATGACTGGACCATTTAAAATATGTTTTTTTGTTGTTTTTTTTTAAATCCAGCATGCATGCTGCATGTTGAAATGAAACATGCATGACAGTCGGATCCTGTGTCATCTGTGTCTGAAAGTCTGTGCTGGGGATATTGTGGAGAAAATTAGACCTTTGTGCACTTGGTTGATTAAGAACACCTAAACACTTCCTATATCACTGTCTGAGCCCAAACCATACTCCAATTTTTAATAGAGTGACTTCTGCTTTTTATTTTATTGACTTTTACTGACTTTTGTTCTGTGGCTATGTCGATTTTTCTTATTCCGTCGCTCACCTTGATGTTGGATTATTTCACCTTGATGTTATATCCTGTTTTAGAACTGAAGTGGTCTTGGAGTGTAGGTGGTGCCTACAGTCGCAGTACAACCCTGGCGACACTACAAAAACCACAATGCAACTGTCAGCTCCTCTGGTGTTTCACTGAATGTCCATTGTATTATTTCTGCCTCTGGTCTTTCCTTTTATTGGACACTTTTTTTTTTTCCCCCCTTAAAACTATTTTTAATAAACTTGGGAGGAATACGTTATTCATATCTACTTGTCTCAAAGTATATACCGTATGGTACAGTTCTCTTGGAGATAATCTATAGGTAAATGGCTTGACAAATATAATGGCCAGGGAAAAAAAAATTGGATTTTTTTTTTTTTTTGTGTGAACATTCTGTGTGAGGGTTTAACTTAATTGAGAAATCATGAAGGTGAGAATTGCAATGCCCCTTAGTTGACTTGATAATTGTTGGGGGTATTTATTCTGTTAATTTTCCCATTTTGTTTCTTTTTGTCTGGCCAGTTTCCTTTTATGTAACTCCAGAACAATAGCATGAATGGCCTAGTGTAGTCCGGTACTGGTTGATGTAAAGATCTTATTTATTATTTTGCTGTTCTCTAACAGTGTTTTATAATAAATTGACCAATGGTGTTTGATACTGACAGTGCCATGTCTTTTTTTCACTGACATTTTAAATGCATATAAATAATGACGTACGCCACAGTTTATTCTAAATGGTTGCTTTTAAAACAAAATTCTGTAAGTAGGCCTACTTAGAGACTGACAGACGTTTAGAGTCGAATCATTCCAATACTGTTTTTATTTTATTATTAATCAAAGCACCGAAATTAGCTATCCGTTGAAGAAATCAAAACGAATAAACCCCACCGAGAGATTTTTTTTTTTGCATTGCTACACTAACGAATAGCGTGTCACAAACTTTTTTCTTTATACTCCGCACTCTTTCGTCTATTCCCGACTGTATTCGCTTGTTTCCGTATTGTTCGTGTCTGCACACACTTGTGCGTGGCTCTTTTCTGCTGTGTTGGAACATGGCTGAGTAGGGAACTGGGAGTTACGTGCCGTAGCAAAGAGGGCAAAAGGAAAAGCCAGAAACAGGAAAGAAGTGATAGTTTTATGACTGGTAAATAAAAATATAACCAGTGCAAGGAAACTGTTTGTTAATCTGGTCGGATGTCTGCGTTGCAAGGAGAGTTTTTGAAAAATGTTTGTGGGTGAGTTTTTTTCTTTTCTTTTTTTCCTTTTCTAGTTCGTGCACAGTTTTACCACACTGCAACGGGAAAATGGTGGAATAAGACGAGCTACAAGTGTGTCGAGATTGCCAGTCACGTATAACAAGTTGCGTGCTGGATGGAGAAGTCACAGACCAAGTTTAGCGTGCAGACAATGGCATTCGATATCTAGACTTTATAGATAGTAAATGTATGCCGCGGTTAGCCAAAGTATTGAAGTTGGACGGAACATAATGTGAAATACGTCGTTTGTAATCAGATTAATAGGTATAGCCTGATTATTAGGTTTTCAAGAAGAAAACAACTGGCTCGTGATAAACCTGTTCTCTAAAATCTCTGGAAATTTCCGCCAGTTTAAATGCGCCAATGTTCCTTGATGTTCTCCGAACAATTCCCGTGGTTCACGTAACTCAGATCTTAAAATTGGAGATCACGTTCCTATTTAAGATTTTGAAAAAGTATTTCCTGGTGTCTCACAAATTACTGATTTTAAGTAATACTATTACATTATTTTTCATATGCATATAGATTCCTATTTTTTGATAATTTTATTGTATACATTTTGGTTACGCATGAGTTAGTTTATCTGTGCAAGCTTGCAATCAAAAGTGGCAACCTGGCAAACACAATTTTTTCACAATTTTAGTTTGGTTGTGTCAGGTTACGTTGTAACGTGCAACGTTTTTAAACCGTGTTAATAACTGAAATCGAACGTTGTGGGATTGTTTGCAGTTGATGTTTTATATATTTATAAAATACAGTCACAAATCTCTAATTATAACTTTCCAAGGCTACTGTTTCTTGCGTTTAAAGTACACAATTATTAATACAAATGAAAACAAGTGTAATGTTTAACGTTTTGTGCCGATGTGACATCCCATAGATTAATCGCACAAAAAAAGTTGGAGGTGATGGAGAGGGGTTGGTCTTTGGAGATGTCAGAGTAACCCAGTTCTGAGATTAAACCATTGTAGAAATAGCAAACAATCATAAATCATAACTTAATACTAACTTTTATATTTCTTAGAAATTAGTGCAAAATACAATTTAAAGTTATTCTGATAATATGGTTATTTTATTTCAAGTTTATACTGAATGATAGTTAGTGTGAATGTTAGTGAGTCAGTTATATTTTGTAAATAATTATTTATGGAGAATAATATTTAATTAACTAAATTGCAGAACAAAGGAATTTAAAAAAACAAATTTTATCTCTACATCCAGTTAACTGTTTACTGAACATAATAAATGAGTAGAGTGTTACTCTGTGCTTTATCGTAATTAAAGCCTACCAAGTTTTGTATAATAATAAGTTTTAGGTGGGGGTCATGGTGACCTTAACCTCTGCAGTAAAAACCAAACAAAAATTTACTTAACTTTTTAATAATATGCATAATAACACACAAAAATGTTAAAGATGCATATTTCTCTTACATTTTATTTAGTTAACTGAAATGCATTCCTGTAAAATATTTATATTATGCAATGTTTTATGAATACACTATTGGACAATTTAGTTTGACAGCTTTTTCATATTTGTTTAGTACTTGTAAGATGCAGTGAGCAAGGTGTTCACCATCTTGGATCATTAGACTTAGGCTGGGATCAAATCAAAACTTGGGCTGCCAAAGCTTTGATTTGGGCACAGCTTTAGCTAGACTTTTAGATGCAGCTGAAGTATTTGAAGTGTTCCATGTCTGCATGGCTAGACCTGTTTTGTATTTGGCAAATATGCATCTATCTGGCTGATGTTTTGAGTTTTGCTACATCCCTGTATAGTAGCCATCTAACAATTATTTTTTGGTGTGAATTTTTAAATGTGAATTTGCAATTTATTTGCAATGAATTTGCTTTCTGCACAATTTATCGCCTGGATGCAGTGGTTTCATGAGTAGCAGTTCCAGACAGGGGTCCACCTCGCCAGGAAATGGTTGGAGCCATTATTGAACGAGTAGAGGTGAACTAATAACCCCGAAAACTGCCCTAACGTATTAAACAGGTAGTCAGTCAGGCACAGCCCTCTTTGTGGACGTCGTGGAGCGCCACAGGCCCCACTGCAGCCAAAAGCGGGATGTGGGCGGGGAAAAGCAAGGGAAATCCCCTGAGCTGGGGCATTGATGAGAGGAGAATTAGTAAGGTTCGTTAGCAAATTGGATCTGACGAAAGGGCATTGGCAAGTGCCCCTCACAGTAGCTGCAAGAGAGAGAACTGCGTTATCCAACCCTGATTCAGTTTATTCTAGTACATCTGTGTGTATTTGGGTCCCCATGGAGCCGCTGAAAATTTCCCGCATCTCGTGGATTGGGCGCAGCTTACCTGTACAGTGTCCTCCCATACAGTTTGACATGGGAGGAGCATTTGAACCACCTCGCCACAGTCATACGGGCAATGCGCCCGGCCGAAAAGGTATTCACTGTATCACATTTGAGTATCACTCTGGATCTGAATTTGACTCGGGCCCTTGGATCTCCCCTAACGGATGGTTAATTGATGTCTTGTGCTTTTGCTGGTGTGGCTGGCTAACCAGTTTAAGATTCTTGCAAATCTCCACCCTGCACCGTTTACAGTGTGGATTCACAGTGAGATTTTAAAAGGCTTGGATCATATGGAGAGGTTTTTGTTCCTCCAAATGTGCTTCATTGGGTTTAAAATTTTAAAAACATCAATGCTAACTGAATGTGTTGTGACAGTTATATTCCAACTTGCAACTTTTATATTGTGAAATATTACATTCTCAAGTACACAGGTTTTTCGGTTTATTAATACTGACTGAATATCTGATTTTAAAAATGTACAGTGGCATATAAAGTTATTTTTATTGTTGTTTATTATAATATGTGTTGTTATCATTTAAAATAGGAATACTCTGCAGTACACCTTCAGGTATAAGGTCAGAAGCTTGATAATTGCCTAGATACCTTTTCTAATATTAGAACATTTCCTTGATTTGTTCATTCTACTCTAAGCGATTCCTAAGCACATGTCAGCAGGTTATCCAATAAGAATCGTAGCAACCTCTGTCTAGCAACAGTGACTTTTAAATTTATTTGTTATCGTATGTTCCTTTGCTGTGAAAGTAAAGCTCTTAAATATAGAAATGTTGGACAAAAAAGGAGAAGGCTTGAGATCTCCTGCCATGCCTTTCTTAAATAGTCTGCTGCACTGTAATGACGATGTTAATTCCGTGTAGATGTAGTAAATTAAATTTGTTGATTAGATGAGAGTAAAACAAACCGGAATCAAGTGAGAACAGAGCGCGCACAAACGATATCTTTTTTAGAATGTGCGTCGCAAAAATGGAAAATAAAGGATTTTTTCGATTGGGGGGTGGGGGGGGGGGTGACGGATGACGTGAGCTCTGCAAGTCTTGGTTGGGCATTTCAGTGCCACGTGTCTGCACGGCACCTTCTCCCCCCCCCACCCCCCGCACACGGAGAGTGTTGAGTCCTGCGTCTGTTCAGTTTCCTCTTTGCCCAAAGGTGGGGTGAGTGTCCTGCGCTGCACTGTGCTGCTCGAGTTTTACTACTGCTCTGGCCGCTATCGCTGACTGTATGAACGGGGTGTTCTGTTGGGTAGAGCGCTTGTCTGCATTGCAGGTCTTCAAAAGGCACCACCGTGCTCCTAGATGAGGTAATGTATTTCGAAGCAAAGGCAGCGTCGTGCGGAGTCTAGTAAAAATATTTAAAAAGAGGTCTTTAGAGCTAAGAGAAAATCCTTTTCAAAGGGGGGCGTGGGGCGCAGGACACTTTCTGTCAGGTGAAAGTTTTCCTTTTGCGTTATTTGTTTCTTTTTGTTGTTGTCGGACATTCACGGAGGTGTCCGGGAAACTCTGGGGACTGGTTTGGTCGATCGTATCATATCGAACGCTTCTTCATTCTCCCATTCATTTAACAGGAGAATTTTTCTATTTGAAGTTGAGGTGACATAAAAAAAACTTTAGAGTCTGATACATAAAAAAAAGAAATTCTTCAATACAAAAATATCTAATCACTGAGGTGCAGTATTCAGATTTTAATCTTTCTGCCGGCACTGTTAAGATAAAATGAAAAATCAAAAAGACATCTGAAAGTGGTCTCTCTAGTCTCTATCTGTACAGAGATAACTGACATGGGGGGATGGGTTTGAGGAAAAGGTGATTGTACTGCATGTTTAAACTTTTGGCTTCGAATCCTCAACCGACATGCCATCCGAAGTGGAACTGGGTAGATGTGTGAGGGTAGTGTGACTTCCTGTTCCTCTAGGTGGCCAAGTTGTACACAGAGGCCCATGTGAAATCCTGTCTTAAAATATCATTTTACGTTCAATTACGCCATTGTCAAAATCATTTGAATTTAAAACTCCGTCACTTGCACTAACACTTAAAGTTTAAACAAGGTTTAAAAAATGGTTTGTTAGTTGATTGAGTTTGGTCAACTCGCTCCCTTCAAACCAGCGATATGGAATGTGCTTACTCAAAACTCATATTCAATGTGGATTGTATTGCCAAGCCAGCTAATTGATATTCTACTCTGTCAGAGTGCATAATAAGAGTTATGTCAGAACTGTAGAAACAATGTATTTTCTACTGACTGCTGTTAGCCAAAATGTGGGAAATTTGGCAATCTCAATTGTAGTATTGATGAACGCTAGCAAAAATTAATTAATATAACCTTTAATTATATGATAAGTGGGTTGTGTAGATCAAAGGGAAAAAATAATAATCAATTTTAATGCATCAGGATTTCAACACACCAAACTGAATACTACCTATGTGCATGGTAAAAGGTTTTCCTTCAGTTCACAGTAGTTCAGTTTCATGTAGTACAGTACCAAATAGTGCTGAATGAAAATGTCTGGCGTGAACAGAAACCGGAATACCAGCTCTTTGTATGACTCCTACTCCCTGTCTGGGATTGCTCTTTAGTGAATATACAGTCAATATTTGTATTTATTTGTTTTTTGGTTCCAGATTGGGAACCCTTAGGCTGAAGGGTGGAAAGTTGTGACAGCCTTGTCTGGGACCGTCCTCACTTCCCTGTGTGATTGCTGATGTTTATCCAAAACTCATCATTTCTTCCTTTGGTTTCTCTTGTCTTTGACAGATCTTGTTTTTGGACTAATTGCGTGGTCAAAGACTAATTCGGGAGCGAAACTGGAAGCGACATAGCTCTTTAAACTTCTCTAATTTAGGCGACGTTTTCGTACTGAACTGCACCAGAAGCCTTGGGCCATTGGAAGGAGCATGTCACCAGCACTGTCCCTCTGCTCCATTGTTTGGTTAAACCGCGGGATTAAACTGAGGAAAGTGCTTTACTGCGCCAACACAGGACAGCTCTGAATTAGCGCTGAATTATTTGCAGACAGGCAATGCTTTATGGTTTCATCTGACAGCATTGCCGTTGATCGTTGGTAATAAGCCCGCCGTCACCCATCAATTAACGCCAGCAGCGCAACCTCGGCCGTTTCTGTTTCTGGGTCCCGCTACTGTTGTAAAACCCGAAAATGGCAGAGGATGGCTTCCAGTACCGTGCCCTGTACATCTACCACAAGGACCGGGAGGAGGACATTGACCTCCGGCCTGGGGACATCCTCACCGTCAACAAGGCGACGCTGCTGTCTCTCGGCTTCAGGGAGGGGGATGAGGAGCACCCCGAACAATTGGACTGGATGGTGGGAATCAACGAGCGCACCAAGCAGAGAGGGGACTTCCCCGGGATCTACGTACAGTATGTGGGCCCCGCGAGGATGCCATCGTCCCCCAACCAGCCTCAGATCCCGAGAACCTCACCAGCTGCTCCGGGTCATCCAGGTCAGTGGCGCTAGACTGTCTCTGCCTTGCCACCTCTGTAAAAGTCATTTTGTTCATATTAAAGTACAAAATTACAAGGTAGTAGTGTGAAAATAATTTTGATGTTGATTTTTCTAGCGTTTTGAAGGGGTAAATTCACGGTAGTTTGTGCCCAGGGAAGTCTGCAGAATCCATCATGAGTCTGCTCTGTGGCCATTACCGAGGCTATTGCTGTTTTGAGTTTGCCCTATGGCTATTACCTAGTACCGAGGCTATTGCTGTTTGAGTTTGCCCTATGGCTATTACCTAGTACCGAGGCTATTGCTGTTTGAGTTTGCCCTATGGCTATTACCTATTAGATGAGGTTAGGCAGTGCTTCCAGTTTAACGTCTCCAGCTGAAGACCAGCTGTGGCTCCATGCGGATACATTTTTCTGCATTTCTCAGTCCTAACAGACCTGAGAATAATTATTTAAAATAAAAACGTTTTGTTCTCTGATGGATGATCTGATTTTGATCTGATCTCTGTTTTGGAGAGTGATTTTTCTACTCTTTTTTGTGCACAAAAGAGCTATGACTACTTTATGAGTGATGTTTGTAATATTTACCAATTTGCCAAAAATTGCATCTTGAAGACCTCAGCACACACTGTGAAAGTTTTAACAGTTTAGGCCTAGATTGCTTTAGTTAAGTTGTCCAAGCAAAGTGTGATGTACCTAAATAAATACATTGTTCCGCTATTATCTTTGTCTCAGCCGAAGTCTGCATAATAAAACTTTAGCCAAACCTTTAACAACAGTTTATCTGCTGAAGTTCCAATTACAGTTTCAAAGTTGGTATCAGTTAGGTCTGTGTAAATGTGGCCAGATATTGAAAAAATTCCATAATGAATCAATCTGACAGATTTCTTTTGAACGGTTTCTTTCTTATTCTGCCCGCAAATAACTCTTGTCGTAGTCTAAACATATTTTGGTATTAATGCGTCTGGGTTTGTATTTTAAAGTCTACCGTAACCTTTCTTTAGCCTAATTGTATTTTCTGTTTTCATTCGATTGGTTTTATTCCATTAGGCATCCGTTTAGTCTTTCTTCTCAGATTTTCTCTACTCTCTCACTCTTTTCTCATCTTCTCTGCATCCCTGTCCTTTTGTTTTTTTCCCTTAGCCTACCGTCTTATGTTCCACATTTCCCTTGCTTTTTTCTTCCATTTAGTACTTTCATCTTCTGTAACCCCCCCTCCCACTCGGTGCCTACTCAAGGAAGCAGTAAATTATAATTTGCCCTAAACCCAAGCTGAGCACCAGGTCAGGTTGGGGGTAGGTATGCTGAAGCAGCACATTTTTCCATTGTCATGTGATGTTGTTTCAACGCTTGCC
>JAOVYW010063786.1:0-15247 GCA_025775045.1 Hiodon tergisus
GTGTGTGTGTGTCTGTGTATACATGTCTGTGTGAGGGTTTATGTGTGTGTGTGTGTGTCTGTGTGTGGTGTGTGTGCGTGTCTGTGTGTGTGTCTGTGTGTGTGTGTGTCTGTGTATGCATGTCTGTGTGTGTGTGTGTGTGTGTGTGTCTGTGTGTGTGTGTGCGTGTGCGTGTGTGCGTGTGTGCGTGTGCGTGTGTGCGTGTGCGTGTGTGTTGGTGTGTGTGTGTCCCTTATTCCCCGGTGTGTGCGTGTGCGTGTGTGTGTGTGTGTGTGTCCCTTATTCCCCGGTGTGTGCAGGCAGCAGTTGGGCACACTCTCTGGATCAGCGGGCACATTGTTGCATGGGCAATCTGTTGCTCATGCCTCTGGAATGCTGACTTCCACTGTTAAACTCAATAGGGCCAGCGGGGCAGAAGGGAACCCAAAATCACCGCTTAGAGAAAGGGCTTTGCCCATGGCCCTGCCTCAGCCAGAGAGACCAAAACAGTCTGCTGTCTGCCGTCTGGCTTCAAAAGCACCCAACAGCCGAACCTCCCAAAGCCACTTCCTCCTTTGTTCTGTTCTGTGCGCTGTCGTGTGGGAGGAGTCTGCCTGTACACATCCACTAGATTACAGTACTGTCATGTGGCTCTGTACTACCATGGGGCAGTCATTCTTTTATAAGGGTCAAAATAGTTTATTATTGGAGTCCTCACCATGGAAACAGCCCATCTTGCTCACATGGTGACACACATGCTCCACGCCCTTTTCATATATTTCTCAATTGTTTATGATATGAGTGGAGACTTAACGCTCAATAATTTGATGCTTGGAAGACAGGCCTTCCTGTTAGGATGCCCAATGAAACCAGCCGATTGTATACACAAGAACGTGTGGTCAGTAGTACACAATGAAATGGAATTCGAGGCCCAGTAACCGTTAAGATGTCCCCTACCTGTGTTTCCAACCTGTGTTTTCCTCAAAATTCAAAATTCTGGAGTGGCAAATCCCATTCACTGCCTTTTTCGTCCTGCTAATATTACGTAACCTGACATTCAATATCGTAAGAAAATAGCGATGAAAATGTGATCACTCTGAACTACATACACAGTGACACAGAATGGAAATGATGTGGAAATGTTGCCTGCTTTCAGAAGAGGGAACTGCACTTCCGAGAACTTTTTTTTACCGTGGGTGATGCCTGATCCTATTGACGCCTGACCCTGTTGACCCCACCAGGTATACGGCGGTCCGGACCTGACAGCGCCCCGCCTGGCCCAGCTGTGCACCACGCGCCCCCCCAACAACCCCCTGCAGGTGTCGAGCACAGGAAACAGCGTCACCGTCCGCTTCAAGTCCGACGCCTATGTCAGCGGCCGGGGCTTCAACGCCAGCTGGCAAGAGCTCCCAGGAGGTGAGTAGCTAGAGGGAGACACCCCACACCCTTCACTCCTCCATACTGGTCCGGGTGGGTCCTCGATCACTGCCGCTAGTACTGTCAGAGGGAGGACAAGAGCATCTACACACGTTCATGCAGCGAATTGCTTGATCTGGGCGGGGTGACGGCCAGACAGCCTCCTGTAACCCGGAACGACTCGTCCCATCAATCGGCAACGCACGTGACAGCTGTGGGCGATGGGCGACAGCACCTGTCTGTGACTGCAGTCGCATCCGGATGTTCGCTGTCAAGGCTCTGGATTAACCAGAGCCACTCCACTGTCGATCTTTAATGGTTTCTTACAATGAATAAATGGTGTCAATGTATGGTCAAATTTAATCATATTTACTAAAATATATAACATTCATTCATATATTTAATAAATAATATAAGATCTTGCATGCCCCTGGTGTGCCAACGACTTTCATCTCCTCTGCATAAACATTTTGTATATATTTAATATATTCAATAGTGAATCTTTTAAAAAATGTTTATATATTATCTCCTTCAATGTATGCATAGTTACTTATTATTATTATGAAGTATGCAGTATATTTTTGCACTAAAGACGTATTTAAAATATAATATAAAATTGTTCTGGTTTTCTGCAGGTTGTGGTGGTGTCTTTACGGCCCCTAGTGGTGAGATCCACTCACCCAACTTCCCCAACAACTACCCCAACAATGTGGACTGCTCCTGGGTGATTAACGTGGATCAGGGCCACCGGGTGCTCCTCAACTTCAGCGTGCTGGCGGTGGAAACCCACTCCAACTGCACCTGGGACTACGTGGCCGTGAGTCTGGGGCTTGCCTGGCTCCCGGATATCACCGGGGCAGGACATGCCGGGGATGGGGGATAGAGTGGTGGTGGTGGTGGTGTGTGTGTGGTCTCGGGACTCTATAGTGAATGATCCCTCAAGGTTCTAGGTTCACAAAAACAATGATGCTTCCATCATCTAAAGGGAAGTCTGGCCACTTAGACAGAAACATTTCCACCGTGTGCCCAAATGCCCTTGCCCACTTCTCCAGAACACGGACGTCACTACGAACCCCGTGGTTATAGTCATCGGTGTCCGAGTCCTCTCTGAATTAATCACCGAGGAGCTGCTTGTCGAAGGCAGGGGGAATATAAATGATATGAAACGTAGGGGGTGTCCTTACTGATTAGTCACATCCCCTCCACTCACGTGCCACACTGAATGCCAGTAAGCATGTGAATGACTGGCTCCTCTGAGTGTGTCGGATGTGTTTATATGTTCCAAAGGCCTTGGTTTTCTCTTTGCTGTCCTTCCCTATGCTTCCGTCAGAGCCACGTCTGCCTCACACTGCATTAAACTTTCATCCAGAAAGCCTTCCATGTTTTGAAACTCATCGCTTGCACACCCAGAGGAGATGTCTTTGTGCCAGCACGGTCCCCTATGTGGAGGATACCTGGGCCTTGCCGAACGCTGCTGTCCCTCTCCCCCACCAGGTCTACGACGGTCCCAGCGCGTCTTCTCCGCTCATCAGACACGTGTGTGGGATGGCCCTGCCCGAGCCCATCATCTCCACGCAGAGCACCATCTACGTTCGGTTTCGCTCAGATAGCAGCAACAACCACCAGGGCTTCAGCGCCCAGTTCTCCGAGGGTGGGTCCCACACCTATTCATGCTTTGCCTCCAACACCTGAACAGCGTTTACATTTAACTTTTTGTTTGTTAGACACGATGTCTGAGAATTTGACATACGTTTTTTTCATTTATGGAAAATACTACACTATACTATAATACTGCACTGCAGATACAGTGCAATACAGGAGCGCCCAGGCATTCCTCAGGGCTTCTGGGCTTCTCAGCTGCGTTCTCAACAGCGTTCTCAGCTGCTCCAACAGCACAGATATCCTCAGTAAAGTCTTTAAGTCTGTTCTTCAGAAAGTCTGTACATATTCAAGAATTTCTCATTGTCTTTGGCGACACTGACCTTCACTTTAACATGTGCCATCTGAAGCACTGGTGAAACAAACGTGACACGGTCTGCTTTCGAAACCAGAGAGCTTTTGGGCAAACGGGGCATCATTGTTTTGCAGCGTGTGGGGCTACCTTTGTGACCGACGACGTCGGCGGAGCCATCTCCTCTCCCCGGTACCCTTACACCTACCCGGCCAATCAGAACTGCAGCTGGATCATCAAGGCGCAGGAGCCATGTGCGTTCGCCCGCCGTACTTCTGGGTGCCCGATCGCCTGCGGAGCCCCAGAGGTTTTGATCTAATTCCACCATCCTTATGAATGCTTTTAGCTGTGCAGCTAACTCTCCCGCCCCTTTCTCACCAGTCAATCACGTGACCCTGTCGTTCACCGACTTCGAAGTGGAGAACAGCAATGGCAACTGCTCTGCAGACTCTGTGGAGATCCTGGACGGGGACAACTACCAGTCCCCCTCGATAGGTACGCTCCCAGAGAAGCCATGCAAGAAGGTTCATAAGTATCTTTGCATCAGGGTCACAGCGAGAAGAATTTCACAGCAAACTCACCAACTCAGATACACGTTGGCATCAGGAGACAAAAGGTTAAAGAACAATTTACTCACTCGTATTATTAGCATAGTTACAGTGAGAAGGTCCGGTAGGTACCCTGCATTTCAGATCCTTCAACTTGACATTCTTTTCATTTGAATTATTCTTACCATTGCAATAATCAATGTGATCACCCGGTAACTACCGGTACTATACAGTAAGTACTGGTTGGCAAAGTACTGATTTTAAACTTTCCACCGTCTCCACCCTCCGGTGTTGCAGAGCTGCATTTGTATCTGTGGGTTTCGCTTTCCCGTCTTTTCCCATTTTTCAGGCCGATTCTGCGGAACTGTCGTCCCCCACCCGGTCACGTCCTTCAGCAACGCCCTGGTTGTCAACTTCGTGTCCGACTCGTTCCTCTCTGCGAAAGGGTTCCGAGCCACCTACGCCGCCTCCACCTCCAGTAAGACCTCCATGTCAGACAAGAGCAGATCTCTGTGACTGTGGTCCCATCAGTGGTGTGCCGTCACCGCGCACTACCAAGGCAACAATCTAAAACATGCTACCATAGTGCTATCTTCATTTAGAATAAAACGATAATATCAGATATGTGTACAGGAGTCTAAACAACTGCACACAGTGAGTACGGGTGCCTGTACTTGCCTTGTTAAAAAAAAAAAGACGGAGAAATTTCATTTAGATCTAAGGGACTGCTGCTGTCATCCTCACCACAAAAGCTACATTTTCTGTCATGACGTACGGCTCAGCTTCCTCCTCCAATCACCTCCCCTCTAACCCCCTCCTCGTGCAGGCTGCGGCGGGGATCTGCACATGGTGTCCGGGGCTTTCAACAGCCCCAACTTCCCCGATGCCTACCCCCCCAACGTGGAGTGCGTGTGGACCATCACCAGCTCCCCCGGCAACCGCCTGCAGCTGTCCTTCATGTGAGTCATTTTTCGTGTGGCTGCTGTCAGGGAAGAGCACTATATGTGCATACCTTTGGTCAGCAGGTGCTGTAGTGGTTAAGGACTGGTCTTGCACCTTTGAGGTTGCCAGATTTCAGACGCTTTGGATACCAACCTCTCTATAATATACATGATTGCTTTTACAAACTCTTAGGGTTGAAGTTTAATTAGCAGTTTCGAGAAGATATTTATTTGGCTATTTTTGTGACTCTAGATGTAAGTTGGTCCTCTTTGTAGAACTGGTTTGTAACGACGTCTTCCAAATCACTGAGACAAGTAAACAAAATTAAAAAAATGTCTTTGTGTCCATGCTTCATCTTTTCCGCTGCAACAGCACTTTCCAGCTCCAAGCCAGTAGTGACTGCAGTACCGACTTCCTGGAGGTCCGGGAGGGCCACTCCACAGGCCCGCTGGTAGGCCGCTACTGCGGCGCCTCCCTCCCGTCCAACTACACATCGATCGTCGGACATGTGCTATGGATCAAGTTTGTCTCGGATGCTTCTGTCAGCGGGCCTGGATTCAGGGCAACCTTCTCTCACTGTGAGCACTGAGATCTCTCTCATACTGAGTACTTTCCCGATGAATACTGAGTTATTGCTTCCACTTTGTGAGTACCTCTCTCACTCTGTATGCCGAGCCCCACTGTGAGTACCAATTATTTATTTCAATGTGAGTTCTGAGTCATCTTTTACTCAGTACTGAGGGTCCACCTTTCAGACTGAAGGTTCCTCTCTATCTCCGAGTTGTGAGTCTTTTCTCACACTGTGAGCCCTGAAAGGAGCAGCTGTGTTCCTCATTGCTGTCGTCTCTCCCCCTCTCCCCCAGTGTACGGGAACGAGATCACAGGCACTCAGGGACAGATCGCGTCCCCGCTCTGGCCATGGACGTACCCCAACAACGCTGACTACCGCTGGACCATCAGTGTTGCTGCCGACTTCTTCATTCGCATCCGCTTCCTGGACATGGACATCGAGGACCTCTACAATTGCTACTATGACAACCTGAAGGTGAGTACAGTACCTTATCTGTATTTTATTGTTTTTTTCCTTTGTAGTTTTGGAGTTAATTATTCAAACAAGCTGGTATAGTGCAGCACTGTAGGGACAGTGTGCTAACTAGGGAATGGAACGCATAACCCTCTAAAAAGGGTCAAAGGTTTAAATGAGAGGCCAGTGTTGATGTAATTAGGGCGAGCCAGAGTGGGCTGTGCAGGGGTAAGCAGCAGACCCTTCATTAGTGCTTATGAATGGAATTAATCCAATCCCTGGGGGTGGATTGACACATTGAGATCTGTTAAAGGAAACTTTGCTATAATTAAAGCACCGTTCCACCCTGTCATTGCCATTGTGACATTTCAACAACAAAAGCAGCCACTTTGCAACAGTGTCGTCTGCGGTTCCATGACGTTTGAAATGTATTCCAGTGGTTAAGCTTCTAAAGGGGTATTGAGGAGTGTTCTTTTCTCAGCTTTTGCTCCTTCACCCTGCTAGGTGTTTGATGGGCCCAACGTCCACTCCTACTCCCTGGGGACGTTCTGCGGCCTGACCCTGCCCCCTCCGGTCAGCAGCTCGGGCAGCGTGGTGACCGTGGAGTTCCAGTCCGACTCTGTGGTGGGCGGCCGAGGCTTCCTCATCGAGTGGACCGCCGTGCAGAGCTCCGGGCCCCTGCCCACCATCGCCCCAGGTCCGCATCACACCGCACGAGTAAACCAAACTCTCTGCCAATAAACAGATTCGGTTTTCGTTTGATTTTCGTTGGTTCTGCCGCTGCGTGTACAATGCTAGGCTGTCTGTAACCTTGTTTACGTGCGTCTGATCATTCCCAGGAGCATGCGGGGGGGCCCTGATGCCGGGTGACACGCCCATGTTCTTGTTCTCGCCTGGCTGGCCTGACAGCTACGGGCCGAGTCTGGAGTGCACCTGGGTGATACGCTCACCGGACTCAGTCGTGGAGCTCAACCTGCTGTCAGTCGACATCGAGGAGGATGCTGCCTGCTACTACGACAGGCTGGTAGTCAGGGACGGTGAGTTCCTCCATCCATGTCCTTCATCCGTCACCAGCCAGACAGCCGTCCGTCATCAGCCAGACAGCCGTCCGTCACTAGTCAGACAGCGGGTCGGGGAAACTGGCTGTCATGCTGGGTGACATTAGATTTTGTCAATGTCTGTCACGTCCTTAACAAACAGTCAACAAACGTTCAACAGATGTTCAAAGAAACGCTCAACAAGAGCAGTGGTATTACCTCTTAGGCTTTTATAATGTTTGTTTATAAAGTGTTTTTTGCTCAGAACATGATCTAGTGACAGGGTCAGTGTTTGCAGTGTTTCTTTCGAAAAAGCAAGGTTTAGTCAGGTAAAGCCACAAGTGCCAGAAGCCTACACTGGACACTACAGTGAGCCTTACGCACACCTCTTAGCTGGTGAAGTGGGCCTATCCTCCCACCCTCTTCCCAGGTGAGACCAACCTCTCCCCGCTGCTCGCCACCATCTGCGGGAAGCAGCCGCCGGGGTCGATCCACTCCACTGGGGACTCCATGTTCCTGCGCTTCACCTCTGATAGCAGCATCAGTGGGAGGGGCTTCAATGCCTCCTACACCAAGGGTGAGTACCAAGCGTTTGACGGCGGGCCGCCCAGGAAAAACGGCAGGTGGGTCGCTATTTCCCCTGAAATGTGCCCCGCGTTCCTACAGGCTGTGGAGGATTCCTCCACACCGACCGGGGGGTGCTAAGCTCCACAAGGTACCCAGAGAACTACAGACCAAACCTGGACTGCAGCTGGCACGTGATGGTGACCCCCGGCTTCAGGGTGTCCGTCACCTTCCAGAGCCCTTTCCAGGTGCAGGGCTTTGGCACCATCTGCAGTACCGGGGACTACCTGGAAGTGAGTGTGGGGAGGTTAAATTGGCCTACTAAAGATGGCTCCTGCATGATGTTTAGCTATCAAATGGTGGTGGATCACCATCTAACCTGTATGAATAAAGGAATTTACACAGCGGTCCAGTAAAGACACAGCCACAAGGCCTTCTATGATAAAGTGGCGATTCTGGTGTTTGCCTCCACTCACTAGCTGAGGAACGGCCCGGACGCCAACGCCCCGTCCCTGGGGGGCCGTCTCTGCGGGAGCAACCCTCCGTCCACCATGCAGACCACCGACAACCACCTCTACGTGCACTTTGTCTCTGACGGCTCCAACGAGGGACATGGTTTCAAGCTGACTTTCGAGGCCCACAGTCTGGGTATGTGAGGGCAACTTCCTTATTCCTGCCAATGTGCTGAATTGTTTTACCGACCCTATTACATTGTTACAGCTATAATGTTATCTGCTGCTTTGCTCTTTTTTATGACACCACCATTACATGGCTACTCACCTATAAAACTCAATTGATTTGCATCTCTAAGTAAGTGGGCTCAGTTTGCAGTCTTTTGTACATTACTGTTATACACCAACAGCCTGCGGGGGAGCCCTCGAGCTGACCGATTCAGATCCTCCGGGCTACATCACCTCCCCCAACTATCCGGATAACTACCCCCAGAACATCGACTGCGTGTGGGTCATCACCGTGCCCAACGGGGAGGCAGTGCAGCTTGACTTCGAGGACGAGTTCTACATCGAGCCCACAACCAGGTAGGGGGAGGTAATCTTTCTCCAACGCAATCGGAGCAGACTCTGAGGAAACACAGAGGAAAGTATGCCCTCTGCGGCATCTGGCTTCAGCTGTCCTTTCAATGCGACCATCCCTAACGCTTACCCCTGACGTGGATGTGGAGACAAATCTAATAGTTTAGCTCACATGAGCACGTGAATGTGTTCTTGGCTGGGTCAAGGCTTTGTCCGGTGCCATGTGGCTGACCGGCCGGTAATTCCACTGTTCTGCAACCCCCCTCCAGCTGCGTCTTCGACTACCTGGAGCTACGCGAAGGGGCCACCTCTGACGGCGGCCTGATCGACAAGCTGTGCGGCAACCAGCGGCCGCCCACCCAGCGCTCCGCTGGCACGGTCATGTACCTGCGCTTCCGCACCGATGGTAGCGTCACCCACAAGGGGTTCAAGGCCAAGTACTCCATCGGTGAGCCTGCGCCTCGCCTCGAGGGGCTGTCGCCAGCCTAGCGCTCCTCTTAAAGCAAGTCAGAGTGTCTTTGTGAAACGTAACAGGAATGCACTGAAAGCCAAACCGGTTAACCCTGACTGCGCCGATGACTCCTGCCCGTCGCTTGATCGTTGACAGCCACATGCGGAGGCACGTACGTCGGCCAGAGCGGTGTGCTCCACAGCCCGGGTTACCCAGACTCCCACTACCCAGACGGGTCCAGCTGCGAGTGGTACCTGGAGGGGCCCACGGGTCACTACCTGACCCTGTCCTACATGGCCCTGGACCTGCAGAACTCTGAGGGCTGCGCAAGTGACTATGTGGAGATCCGCGAGTACAATGCCTCAGGTGAACTGGCCCCGACCGCTCAGCACCAGTCTCCTCTATGATGCTGAGGAAGCTCACAGACTAATGTCAGGTTTTTTATCATGAATTGTGAGGGACATAAAAAGACAAAAAAACTAAAGAAACAGTATGGACATTCAATTATTATTCTATTAACTTAAATATTTAAGTCCTCAGTATATGTTTGCTCAGAACGTTCAGAGTTTAAAGAGAGGGCACTATTATTTATTTCATTTAGAGCTTTGTTGATCATGCTGGAACAGTTTAAGATTGCTATTCTCAAGAGTACTGAACTGCAGTTCCTCCCCTGGGTCCCAAAACTGCGACCTTGGAGTCGAAAGACCTTTCTCTTAAACAGTTGCTGATGCTATAGCTTTAGCCTTTGTTAAAAAAAACTTGCTGACATTTTCGATTTCCTCAAGAAAAAGACAGACATGGACCTCTGACCTCATCCCACCCACAGGCCGCCTCCTGGGGAAACACTGTGGGAACAGCCTTCCCGCACCCATGGACACAGCGGACAGCTTTGCTTATGTCAAGTTCGTCAGTGACGGCAACCTGAATGGTCCGGGTTTCAGCCTGTCCTTCATGGCCAGCGTGGAAGGTGAGGGCGGCGTTTGCTCCCAGGAAATTATTTCCCAGAAAATCTCCTCTCGCCCCCCCCCCATAGGTTGGCTTTTAGCTCTTTCTCGTTCTTTTCCTTACCTCCCCCCAAACCACAACCACAACCCCGCTAGTCTTTCTCACTTCCTGCTATACAAAAGCTCATTGATGCTGGGAAACAGATTCCAGGATGCCGTTTCCCGGATGTGACACAATCCCCCTTGGGGCATGGGCTGAGAGGGTCCTTTAATTCAAAGGGTTTTGTTCTGTTTAATATCTCTCACACTTTCTACTGTCTAAATTCACTTCAGTTTAGTTTATTTGCTTGCCATAAGACAGTTTTACTCTAAACAACCTCAAACAACTAATGATACAAATACTGGAAATAGTATTGAACAGTTCACAGCATGTTCAAAACTGCATTTTCCTCATTGCCTGTTTCTTACTCTCTCGTAGAGTGTGGAGGGGAATTGAATGCCGCCTCTGGAACCATCTCGTCCCCAAACTACCCCAACCTGTACCCCCACAGCCGGGTGTGTCACTGGAGGATCACCGTGCCTCAGGGCCGCAGGGTCACCCTCACCATCAACGATCTGCGCCTGGAGCACAACGTCAATTGCGTTTTCGACTACGTGGATGTACGTGGTCTTTTTTCAGCTTTTCTATTTGACCATAGACGGGGGTGATTAGGGCTGTACTGCCAGTCACCGACCACCTACCAAGCTGGGCGAGCTGAGTACGCTATTTGGTTTCTGGGTTTAGCTCATGTGCTGGCAGTTGAGAGCATGGCCAATTCCTTTACTGACCAAAGTTAAATAGATTACTTTAATGGGCTCGCTGCACTCGCACCATGTGTCGCGGACTGACTGCTAGAGGACTGCTGGAACCCAGCTGGTGTGGTCGTCCCAGGAGCGCCCCCAGGAGGTCACGAGTGTGAATGAGATCGGCAGCACCTCCTGATGATTACCTCTACCGCTCCCCCCATCAGGTGTACAACGGTCTGGTGGCCAACGCCCCGCACCTGAACCGGTTCTGTGGGGCGGTGAGTGCCGGCACCCAGGTGAAGTCGTCAGGGAACACCATGACTGTGATCTTCGCCTCAGACTCCTCCGTGTCCAATGGCGGGTTCACTGCTGACTATTCGTCCAATGAGGCGGCAGGTAAGGCCGCTGGCCTCCCAACCGAACCCACTGCCTGCTTAAACACAATGCCATTGTAAATCCAAATAACTGGGAAGATCTCTTTCTAGTTAGCTTGATTAATAAATCATAGTATTTACAAAAGTAGTAATATGCCTAATAAATTGAATCTATTAAATCTGTATTGAGCAGTCAACAGAAAAACTGATAATGAATGAAATAAATTTACTCCCGTTTGTTCACATCACATGTGACTGGCCCTGTGCTGTAACGCCTCCCTCCCCCTGCCCCTCCCATCCAGTCTGCGGCGGGATCCTCAGCCACCCAGCTGGAGGGAACTTCACCTCCCCGGGCTACGGCCTGGGCAATTACAGCGACAACCTCAACTGTGAGTGGGTGATCCAGAACCCCCAGCACGTCAACTCCTCCATCTTGGTCATCATCGAGGACCTGCACCTGGAGCACCACCAGACCTGCGAGTGGGACTACATTGAGTTCCGCCTGGGTGAGGGAAGGAAGCCGTGTGTTGTTGTCTGCAGATCTTGCAGTGTAGAGATAGAGATGTTTTGTTGAAGGGTCTCTGTCTCAAGATGTGAAGAGTAACATTTTCTTTTGTAGTTCTTCACAGCTGGAGACAGAGACCAATGCGTATGTGAGTTTTGATGTGTTCATGTTCCCTTGAATTGTGGTGTCGCAGTATTAAATATTTTGTGCTTTGTTATGCAATTTACAAATTGTTGCTCTGGTCTGAGTCTTTCCTAATCATCAACTCGCTTCAGAGCTGTGAACAGCTTTCTCGATGTTTCCTTGTCCTTGCAGGTGACTCCACCGGGGAGTTCATGGCCCGGTTTTGTGGTCAGACGCCCCCGCCGTTACCGCTGGTCTTCTCCACTTCCGAGCTCTGGGTCCACTTCCTGAGCGACCACACCATTGGCGACCTCGGCTTCATGGCCAAGTACAGTTTCACGGGTAACCAGAACTATCTGTGGACTAGAGTGTACATCTAAACAGGTGTTGTGCTGTCACAACAAGGCAAAAACCAGTGCTTGGGCCAATCAGTATTAGTCACTGGAGTAAAGGAAATCTGGTATTTAAAGGATACTACATTTTATCATCCATCCGTTGTAGATCTATATAGACCTCTTTATAAACCTTCCAGGAACCACATTAACCCCTCCCTTCTTTACTAACCCTCTCCCCCATTTCCTCAGACTGTGGAGGACACCAGAGCGGTGATGGAGGCATGATTGCGAGCCCTGGTTATCCAAATTTGTACCCCAGCCCCAGTCACTGTGCCTGGCTCCTGGAGGCCCCTGTGGGCCACACCATCACAGTAAGCAGAAGATGCATCGTCACAGGAGATGTCCCACACAACGGATTTCCTTTATATCGGATTGTTCAATAATGCTGTTTGTGACCATTCTTTATGGGTTTGTTAACTAGTTTGTTAAGAGATTGTTTCGGTTCCCCCGGCAGACCATTACAGTACAATGAAATTTACTGCAAATTTTCTGCATTCTTCATTCATTCTTGTGTCATCGCATGGATTATGTTAACGGCATGATGAGGCGTATCAAACCGCTAGCACTCAAAAAGGGGAACGGTGAAACCCCAAACAGACCTTCCTGTCTATTAAATGGATGTATATTTTACATTGCATTATTTTTTAACGTGGCGTAAATCCCCCTTTGCTTCCTTCATCCGCGCCGCTGCACCTCAGCTCACCTTCACCCACTTCCAAGTGGAGCCTCACGCCGAGTGCCACTGGGACTCGGTGACCATCATGAATGGCGGCTCTCCCGGTTCCCCCCTCATCGGCCAGTACTGCGGGGACAACTCGCCGGGGACTGTGCGGTCCGGCTCCAACAAGCTGGTCGTGGTCTTCCTGGCCGACCACAGCGTGTCCAGCGGGGGGTTCGTGGCCACCTGGATGTCTGACTCCTCAGGTGTGGCAGCGCCAGATCCTCAAATGCAGAATCTCTGTGTTTTTACATTTGACATTTTAGTCCTTTAGCTGGCGCTCTTATTCAGAGCGACGTACAAAAGGGCTTTTTATTTGATTTTCGGAATTAAAATAAGTTCTGATCAGTTTGAATTTGAATAATGGGATGGAGGCATAGCACAGAATGTGTATAATGCACGTTCCTTTCAACATCCAGCAGTTCGGGGCCCGGGTTTACTTCCGTTTTAAGGCCGGGCAGTGACCATGAACGGCCGCGATCATGACTTCCTGTCGTTCGTTCCTGTTTTGTTTTTTTCCCGTTTGGGGAAAAACAAACCAGGTAGTGTAACGGCTTGGGGCCCTCCATCGGAACATACTGAAAACCACAACCCTCGAGTTGGTGATGTGAAATTAGAAGAATGTGTTAGATACAGCAATGGTGGGCTCTGGTGGAGGTGCATACCACCCCATGGATAAGCAACCTGGGCATCTGTGTGTGGCCTGGGAGTGTCTGACGAATGCTGTCGCTGCCCTGCAGGCTGTGGCGGGGTCATCCACGCCGATGGCGGCAACATCAAATCCCCGGGATACCCCGATAACTTCCCGGCCAACAGCGAGTGCACCTGGAACATCATCGCCCACGAGGGCTATCACTTGGAGATGAACTTCAACAGCGAATTCCAGATCCCGGAGTCCAGCGGCCACTGCCAGAGCAGCTACGTTAAGGTGCGCAAACGTCATAGCTGTGTTAAAAAGATTAACACAATTAACATTAATTAATTAAGTAAAAGTTATGAAATACATAAACAGTGGACTTATGAGAATGAGGGCATTTGAGCTATAGATTTCTCTAACCAGTGTTAGAAACCTCAATGAATGCCTCTTTAGGCGGCCAACCGTGGTTCCTGGAGTGTGTAGGTGTGTGGGGATTTTATTCGAACCTCTCTGTCTCTGGTCAGGTGTGGGCGGGTCACAGGCAGCTGGACGAGGCCCTCCTGGCGACAGGCTGCGGGTCCACTGCCCCGGGTCCAGTTGTCGCACCCTACAACGTCATCACCACCAGGTTCCAGTCAACGGAAAGCACGGGCAAGGGCTTCTCCGCCATCTTCCTCTCTCGTGAGTACCGCTTACACCCCTTTGGGACTTGGCCTGTGCGGGCCAGAGCCAGCATAGCTTTCACACTGAGGCTGAACAGGGAAGGCACAATCCTAGATGTTTTGAGCAAAGTGCGAAAACAGCATAAAAATATGACATACAAAGGTTGCTTAGGGCTCTTGGTATAGCCTATCACGTAACTGTGTAACATTTTCATGTTCACCCTTGTGAATTTGTGTCCTGTGAACATTTACAAAGACGAGTGTTGTTCTCCCGCTTCAGGTTGTGGGGCGAACTTCACGGCCCCTGCCGGCCGTGTGGTCACTCCTAATTACCCCGCGCACTATCCCCACCAGTCCAACTGCAACTACCTCCTCGATGGCGGGGGGCAGAAGGTGGTCCTTCTGGAGTTCCGCACTTTCCAGGTTGAAGGTGAAGGGAAGAGGAGTTTGTCAACTCTGTGTGCCTTTGAATCTGGACATCCCAGAGGCAATACTTTTGTCTCTGACCTTTGTCTCTAACAAAAGGTCTTTTATGAAGACATGCTATAAAGTAACCAAATTGTGTATTGGTTGTTAAGGTAAACAATACATAAAAAAATATTAAATAAAATGATGTACGGAAAAAACATATGCATTTGAATGCATATGCAATAATTGATTCATCATCTTATCCAATATGTTTGTGATCTGTAACACTTGTTATCTTTTACTGGCGCGTATTCGCTTTGAGTGTGAAGTTAGGGAGCCCCAGTTAACCCAGTCTTACTCTTCCTTGCATTAAGCCCACTCCACCTGTCAGTACGATGGAGTGAAGGTCTACAACGGGCCGAGCCAGTCCAGCCCCCTGGTGGCCACCCTCTGCGGCAACACCATCCCCGGGCCTTTCAGCACCTTCGGACCCATGCTCCTCAACTTCTACTCCGACGCCATCGTCAATGACAACGGCTTCCTGGCCGAGTACCAGCTGATCCGTGAGTAGCCCCGGCCTGCCAGTGGTCCATCGGAACGCCTCCCCGCAAACGCCGCGGCCGTGACACCGCCGATGAAGCCCTTGTTGGCTCCAGGGGAGAAGGTCCGCGCGTCGTGTGTGTGTGTGTGTGTGTGTGTGGGGGGGGAGCGCGCATTCGAGGGACCGGGTGCCGAGCCGCGTAAGGTGGAGA
>JAOVYW010063808.1:0-10271 GCA_025775045.1 Hiodon tergisus
GTTTGTTCGATTTTTTCCAAGGGATTTGAATTATTTAAAGCGGGTAATGTAGGAAAGCCTAAATAATTCAGCGGTCTGATACACAGACATACAGTATCAAAGTTGAGTAAGTAAACTTTGTGAACATTTGACGCACAGTCTGTATGTGCCACTCCTGAAAAATTTGAACAAATAAAAGGAGCCGGTGGAAGATAAAGGAGTAGTGTTTGGCAAACCTCAGCCCCCTCCCTCTGCCAAGGAGCGCCCAAAAGTGCCACAGCATGCCTAGTTCTAGGGAGAAATACCGCTCCCTGCAGCTTCCTCTTTCCATGGAACATCGGTCCATTTGGGATGTCTCTACTGTGGGTATGGTCTCTTTAAAAAGGTTTAAAGTGAAACAGCGTAGACGTTTACTTTTATCCTGATGCTTTTATCCAAAGTGACGTCAAAGGCCGAAGGTGCCGATGCATTAACAGACAAATGCTAATTTAATAATTGGAAAAAAATGGACAGATAATTATTTAGAGTAAAGACTCTAAGGTGGGAAAAGGTGGGATTTAATACTGCGGTAGAGTGAGGCTAGCGGAATTTCTAACGGTTTAAGCACTTAGATTATTACGGCTCCCGCTCATTCTTTTACGTAAAAGCATCAAAGCTAGCTCCAGGTAACAGGGGGCTCGCTACATTTCCACTACCTTCCATATGGTGTCTTTCCTGGCTATGGTGACTTTATAATTTACCATTTTGTCACAGGGTCCTAACCTGAACCCCCAACCTTTGCCCTTCCATCTCGTTTATCATTCCCATCAATTGATCTAGTGTACGTTCATATAAACTTAGAAACCTAACCCTTCTTCTTTCAAGGCTATGGATGCTTTGTTCTTTACTATATACGCACAGAGTCCTTTATGAATCTCAATTTCAAATCACTGGAGGCTATATGATCTATAGCTGAGGTTTTTGTCTGTTGAGAGTATAAAGACACTCTGACTCTATCTTACCTTTCTCTGCTGGTTTCGACAGGTTGTGAACCCCGTGTGTGGTGGACATTCTTGCGCCCATGAGCCCCTCCAACAGGATGTGTATGATGTGCCACCCTTTAGACTGCAGGGGGTAAGGATCTAAAGAAAACTGTGCAAATATCTGCCATGCAGATTGGTCTAAAACAGCACATGTACCAGCACCTTACAGCTATGCATGAACCAGCTTTTAGTGTCCTCATTTTTGGTATTTTCAGAAAACATTGATATTTTGCATAGTCCATAGTGTCTATTTAAATAGGATTAGTGCACCAACCATTAGCTTAGGTATTGTTTATACATTGTAACAGAAGCCAGGTGTGTGGTGTTTCTGTTACATTGCAGGACTTCAAAAAAACCTACAGAGACAGTATTCAAAAAGAAAACGATGCTGTTGCTTTAATCATCAGTGCAAACGTACATTAAAGAAAGAAAAAAACCAAAAAAGTCCAAAAAGGAATTAGGCTATCCTACCAAAACAACAGGTCTTTCCGAACAACATAGTTACATGTTACTCCGCAAACCTAGACCACCCTCAAACACTTTACCCCATAGGTACCGCCTGAACGAATCCTAACAGAAGCTTTTACACTGTGGCTGATTACACCATTGCCTACAGCTGCACCTCTTACACATCTGAGGAGCAGCGTATCAGGCAGCCAGGTCTTGAAGGGGCAGGACAACTCTTCCTACCCACTGTTGTGTCACAACATGTATGCATTCATCAGCCTCAAAATGTATTAATGACCTGAACAAATAATAATTTTACAAGACTACACAAGCCCACCTCCAGTGTTCCTTGCCCAAAAGCATAAAAACATGCAACATTTTACCAGCACTAGCTTTGCATGGAGCAGCAGCTGAAATGTCATAAGAAATATTTGGATCAAATGTGTTCATACCCTTTGAGTCAACTCTGGTCGTCGGTGGCCACAGTGTCTGCAGATTTTCGTTCTACTACGTCTCTTTAATTGTTTAATTGGAGTTATTGTTTAGATTTAAAATGATCAAACCTGGTGTTTCCAGGAGTAAACCCAATGCTAATTGAGAGGTAGCTCAAAAACCACACAGCTCGTAAGGACCTGGATTGAGGATCTCTGTTGTAGGTCAGCAAAAATTATGTTTAATCCTCTTCATATCATTTTTTGAAAGACACTCCACAGGAGGAGTCTTTGACCATTCCCATTACAATTCCTCTCCAGCTCTTTTAAGTATCTCCTTGGAAGATATTAATTCAGTACTAGACTAATTACTTAGGGTGGTCATGATTCATAGTCCACTACAATAGACTAGTGGACTACAATTTAGCTGTGCTGCCTTCTGATATGCTATATTCTCCTATGTCAGCCAGTTCAAAGTATTGGTACTGGCTTCCTATTTTTAACTTTTTAACTTTAAACTTTTTATATTAGCAGAGTTATTTCACACTGAAGTAGATGGAGTGGAAAATTAAGTTATGAAAACTCAACCAAAGAAACATTTTTCATTTGATAAAAAATGTTACCCCCAAAAAGCTGAACTAATAACAAACATGCTAATCCTATCCTAAGACTAAATATGATAAAATCCATTAAGTATACAAACTGTATTATCACCTAGATTATTAGATGAACTGCGCTTCTTAAAACTGACAAACTTGGGAATTTGAAATCAGGGAAGCTCTGGTGTTTGAAGCCAGTCTGGCTCTTGCTGTGCTGGCTCTTTCACTGGCATCGCTTTGTCTGTAATAATCCAGATCATGTGGGATTCTGTTATTTGCGTAGCCCATAATTACAGCTAGGGAACATTGGTCTAACGGTAAGGAGCAACTTTTTACGGTAGACCAAAATAACTTACAGCTGACTTTCTTATTTATTTATGTTTCTGGCATATGTGTTTCCTGTCAACTATAATGCATATTAAAGACTTTACAAGTAGAATGGACGTAATAAGATTTAAAATATATGACATATTTTAAGGAGTGGGTTTCCGGGTACATAATGATCCCATGTCCAGACAAAACAAGTAAGGCCTCAATAGGGAAAGCCACAGATATGAAATTGAGAATATAAAAAGACAACCTCAAATAATTATAATGTGTGTTTGTTTGTGTGTGTGTGTGTGTGTGTGTTGGAGGGTACATATGTGTGTTGGTATGGTTGGAGTTTGACACAGTGTCTCTCCCTACAGTTGTATCCTGTGCCCCCCTTTCGGGAAGCTTCCAGCCTACAAGAGGAGAACTATGACTTTCCAAAGCCGACAAAACTTAGGACAGAGGGGATCTATAATGTAGTGCCTGCTGCCACTATTGCCAAACCCTGCTTACACCCCAACTATGCCTTCCTGCCCAGCTCTGCCCCCACATTGCCCTATGACAGCGACACCTATGATGTGCCGCCATCTCAGCACCTCTCCGGCACCCTGGGAAATGTTTACGATATTCCCCGTGGGACACAACCAGCACACCACAGGGCTTCTCCCTACTTGGAGAGGAATCTGGAGAAAGAGGTGTACAATGTGCCCTCTTCGGACCCACGTCCTCTATGCGACCTTGTCGATGGAATGAACCGCCTCTCTGTTTCCAGCAACGGCAGCACGAGGAGCAGCATGACAACCTCCTCCACTTCCACCGCTTCCAAAGACTCCATTGCTCCATGCAGCCGGCAGGCTATGGACCTGGACTTGGCCGTCCAGAGGCTGGGCTACCTGCAGCAGGGGGTGGAGGCCTCAGTGTCAGCCCTGCTGGCTCTGGCCTCCAACCCCCGTTGGCGGACAATTGAGTCTCTACAGCGCCATCCCCATGAGGTGCGGATGGCCCTGGAGCGGGTGTGCCAGGTTTTGACCGACTTTGTTTCCTTCAGTCGGGAATATGTGGGTGGAGCCTCTGCCCTCTCCAACCCTAGCCTGCATGGCAAGTTGCACAGGCAGCTGCAGCGCCTGGAGGATTCCCAGCAGATCCTCAGGCAGGTCATCCAAGCCCTGGACGCCTGCGGCTGGTCGGTTGTGGCACTGGCAGGAGCAGTTGGCCACAGGTGCAACGACCTCGACCGCTTCATTATGGTGTCCCGAACTTTGCCCGATGACGTCAAGCAGCTGGCCTCTACAATTGGCAGCAATGCTGTGCTGCTCTTCAGCAGTGCCACGTGCAATGGCTCCTTCTCTGAATCAAGCGTCGTTGTGGAGGATGGCATCTACAGCTGCCTGCCGGAAAAAGATCAGACTAAACCCTTCCCGGTGACATGCATTCTGGAGGAAGACGAGAATTCAGATGGGAGCAATAATGGAGAGAAGTGTGTCAAGAGCTGGATGGAGGACTATGACTACGTCCACCTGCAGGTAACCAAGGGCTCCCTAATCTACCAAATTTCTCTCCCAGCTCATTGGTGCATTTAAAAAAATAAAGACAAGGAGCTTTGGAGAAGGGTTAAAGCTGGCAGGTTCAGCTAATTCTCCAGGATGAGGGTTTGTGAGCTTTGCCCGACTTGGAAAAGAGGCTGACTTCCACTTAAAAGCGAGTCAGTCTGGTTTGTTTTTACAGTTTGAGAAAGGTTTTCGTCATGAACCTCCAGTTACATAATTGCATATCTGCTGTGCTTTAGTGTGCTTTTATTTTTAAGATATTTGATGGTAAAATCCAGTTGGTGATTCAGCTGGGCTATTAGAAAGTTCTTAGAAATGAAAGCTGTGAGTGTTTGATGATAAATCTGAAACTTGTTTGTTTGTGTTTTTGCATTAACATGATCTAACAATTGACAGTGAACCTTCAGTCCAAATTCCAGCACTCTAACCTGCATGCCATATTTCTCCCACATATCTTTCCTTACTACTCCCCTCATCTATGCTTACATCTTTAAACACAAATCTTCCTACATCTCCCCACACATCAGTCCACACATCTCCCTGTGTTGACCTATGTTCTACTTACAGGGCAAGGAGGAGTTTGAACGGCAGCAGAAAGAACTGCTGGAGAAGGAGAACATTATCAAGCAGAACAAAATCCAGCTGGAGCATGAGCAGGTCAGTGTGTATTGCCTGCTGAGGATGAGAGCTTTAGCCTCACTGTCATTCCTACCTTAACTTGATCTTCTAATTTCTGAGTATTCAATACTTTCATCAAGGGAAGGAAGTGTTATCCAGATAAATATGTTTTGTACCTATAAAAGCAACATATATGATGTGCCACCATCAGAAGCCCTATAATAATTTATTGATGTTGGTTGGGTAGGTTCACCCTGGCTTATTTATTTGAGAGCCTACCACCTGAGGCCTCTGTCAGCAGCCACACCCCCACATGTTTATATCCTAGACTCTGAGCTATTGGTGCTGCTGTCTGTCCCCACGTGGTATTTAGAGAAAAAAAAATGTCCATAAAAACTTACACTTAATCTTATCAAATGCCCTCCTTTCCGTTCCAGACACTGTTAAATTATGCTTGTTCTTGTCCGAACCTGTTCCACTTGTGTTGTACAGTACCCTGTAGAAGATTTTGCCAGCGATTGGAAGAAGATCACTCCCTCACCAGCTTCCACTGTCATAAAATTTCTTTTTTTGAAAGCCTCATGATGAGAAGTTTCCTCTAGTCTTTTGGGTTTGTACCCCCATGGCATATTTTGTAAAAGAGTCAGTGAGCACCCTGGCAGCTATGCTGATGTCAGTCTTCAGAGCCGCTAGCAGCTGCATTTTCTTTCGTCACGGCTTTGATGGGAGAGTGGACTTTTGGTGGGGAGGTCTTTATGCATACTATTGGTGATGGATTTACCAATTTAACTAAATTTAATTTAAATGCTTCAGGTTTTCAGATGGTAACGCAACAAATTATTCAAGTGTCCAAGGGGATCGAATACTATAGACACTGAATCTTGGTATAGGTATTTTCTGCTGTGGTGGTTAGAAAGTGATTTCTCAACATTATGTTCAAATCACGCCATCAATTTGAACAATGTGTCAACTTCCAATAAATATACCAAGTGTAACAGGATAGATTTAATCTTTTAAGCGTAGAAGGAAACACACATTTCCGTCAGGTAGGGATACATTTTATATTTTGAATGGAAATAGGGTGGCATCCCGAGTGGCTTAGTCAGTAAGCACAGCTGGCCAGAAACTTAGCCCTATGATTTTTTTTCTAGCTCAATTGTTCTCTTGAGTTTTTTTCTAGTTGGTTGCTAGAAATTGATTGAAAGGATTTTATATCAAGAGGACATATTGTGTTGGTGTGTCTGGAAGAGGGGTAATGGTTCGACAACTTTAGGTTGGAACAAATTTGCTTTTGTTTTTGGGGTTAACATTGGAAAGGGAATGTTGTTGCTAAAGCTGTATCTTCTTGTTTATGATTGACTGACCTACAAGGGATGGTAACAGCATGAAACACAATGTTTTTAGAAGTCCAATCCATATTTTTTTGAGATGTCAGTCAAACGCATAATCTTGATGCAGTATGACTCTGTCAAAAGCACAATACCAGCTCATTGGTATTCGGCCCTTTGACCCTTTTTGATCCAACTGCCTATGCATTATGTATTACTTATACAAGAAAAAACAGTCTTATAATTTTTAAATAAGTCCTGTCTTGCTCCACAGTTGATCCAGTTAAAGCAGCTGGAGCAGGAGGTGAACAGACCAGTTGAAAACGACATCAACCAGTGGATCTCGATGAAGCTAGCTGCTGGTTCTTCATTGTCTTCCTTTCCTGTGTCTGGGGTTGGGGCCCGGCGCTGTGAGTGGGACCGACAGCTTCTGTGCTTCTACTCCGAGCAGTGTGAGGCCCACTTTGTGACGCTGCTCAATGCCGTTGATGCCTTCTTCAGCTGTGTTGCCGCGGGCCAGCCGCCACGCATCTTTGTGGCGCATAGCAAGCTGGTCATCCTCAGCGCCCACAAGCTGGTCTTCGTTGGCGACACCCTGTCCCGGCAGGCAGAGTCCCCGGAGGTGCAGGGCAGGGCGGTTGAAGGCTCAAACGCTATGTGCCAACTGCTGAAGGCCGTGGTGGGGGCCACTAAGACGGCGGCCCAGCGTTTCCCAAGCACGGCCGCCATCCAGGAGATGGTGGACCGGGTCACGGACCTCTCTCACCGGGCCCAGCAGTTTAAAGTTCAGCTGCAGCAGATGGCGGCCTTCTGATGAGAACTGCACATGCTTGCTAGCGTCTCGCTGTCACAGTTTGTAAATATCAGCTTCTGGTTGTTTAGATTTTATTAGATTTTTCTTGTGTAATAGATTATATTATATATATAGATTATATATATAAATATATGGAGTTACATTGTGAGTGAGTCAGAAGACCCAGTTACAGCACAAACAGAATCGAAAAGGTAAGTTGCGGGGAATACCTACCAGATTTTTCGAATACTCAGAGCTCATTATTTAGATAACAGGGCTTGTAAATGATCACCTAAACACAAAAAGTATGCAGTTACGAAAAGTTAAATATTAACGCAAAAGTCATAAAAGGCAAATCAACATCTAGAAAATTCCGTAAGAAACGATAAACAGCCAGATGAAAGATTTCCTGTCTAATCTCCAAAGTTACGCTGCCAAAGATGAAAAAACTACTGTGGATGAGTATTACTGTGAGATTGCTTCCATTGATACTAACACAGCCTCACTAATATAGTATGCGGGATAAATTTTACAGAATATCTAGCTTGCAAACAAAAACTCTAGCTAAAAAGGTAGGATGATAGATACTAATTTTGCATATTCTTGCCAAGCTGGCCTGGAACACATACTTTCATTGGTTATGGCTGGAGATACATCAGGTGAAAATTATTTGACTGATAGTGAACACTTCTTTGCTAGTCAACACAAAATATTGTTATTTTTTTGCTGCCTACCAGTATTAAGGATTATGCTCTGATATATTGTCTGATTATTTAGGTAAGGATGCATAAGATGTAAAGAAATGTGCCTCAAAATAATCAATAAAATGTAGTTATTGTGTACTATTTGAACATAAGGCACTGCAAAATTTGTCAAATTTTAATTTAATTAGTCTTTTTCACTGTGTGTAGCTTGTAACCTGTTGTCTCTTGAGACTTAAATTGAGGTTGTTAATCAGTAAATTTTCAGTTGAACTTTTAAAAAACATTTGTCTATGTTTGTCAATTTCATATAAAGCACCTTATTCGATGTTTGGCTCTTATTTTGACCTGTTTATTTCTTGGCTGTTTGTAAACTTAGAAGATATGTCTGTTTAAACTCTGTAAATATTTTCAGTTGTGACATCTGTATAAACAACATGCTTGTTTTGTGTCTGAGTGATGAAGGGACTAGTGATGGGCTTTAAAATCACTATTCTACCAGCTTGATGCACAATGGTTTGACAGTTGGTTGTTTTCAACTTAGATTTGTCTGTAGCTTGTCTGTACTGAACAATAAAACATGTATTTCCACCGCATATTGTGATGTCAGTGTACATGAGCAGAGCTTGGGCAGTCTGAGATGCAAACAGGTTCTGTACCAATGATCCACAAGCTCCAACAGCTCTCCAGCTGACTTCATGATGCTGGGTATCTATCTAGTTTGATTCTCCATTAAAGTGGGTGTTTGGACCTGATCTGAGTTTGCATTGGGTCTCTTCAATGACTTCAACCTTGAGGAAAGTGTTCTCCTTCTCTAGTCTCCACAATCGCAAAGTTTCAGTTGGAGACTTTTGGTTCTTACTGGCAGTTTTTCGTATCTATTTCACTCACAGCCTTTATTATAACAGTGGTTCAGTCACTGGGTTGTTAACTTTTACCTTGCTGTCATTATTTGAATTTGTTTTTATCTTAATAAAGGATTCATTCTGGATTAACCTAAAATGGCATTAGCTGCGCACTCTTGACATCCCCTTCGAAAAATAACTTCCACCTAGAATTGGGACAGGCCTTGTCAGAAGGTCTTGCAGTGGATAGAGATTTAGATTCAGCGTCCCACACTTGAAGCACAGGTGCCCTCTACAGGAAAGTCCAGCTAGCTAACTCCAAAATGCCTGCGAGGCTTCACAGACACATGAGCTTTCTGTATGTCAACTAGCATTCAGTGATGTATGTACTGCAGAATAGATGTATGACTTCAAATATGTGTTCTTGTTTAATCCTTCATTCCCTTTTGTGGAGTTGGAACTCCTTATCAAAACCTCACATGACCCAGATTTAAGCCTGGTTTCTGCGGCCACAATGCACTAACCACTACAGAACAATGGATACATCAATGTAGCACCACTTAAGCGTGTCGTGCTACCACATGCAGCCTGTATAACCTATAGACACTGTGGCAGAATCTACCGGCGCATGGAGTTCTAACGAATCCGACTTCACTCTTCCTCTCACAGTTAGTATATGGAAAGGATCCCTGCTCACTGTTGCTGTTTGCTGATTATATTTTTCCATTAGAGTTCAATGCACCATAGATCACACTAGAGGGGAACTCAGTTTGTGGGATTTTAAGGGTATTTTCCTTTTATCCACAAGAGGGCAGCAGTATTTCAGCTGAATGCTGTTCAAATATTATAACGTTAACACAATCTCACAGAAACCTTGAGGTTAATATTTAATTTCACCAACTCCAGTCTGCAGGTAGTCTGGCTGGAGAAAAACAATCACATACAATTGAATGTACAAGTCAAGTGTATGCATCGTGTTGGACCAAACCGATATTTATGGCCTTCTCAAGACATCCACTGGTACCAGTTTAATGAAGTCCTTGAGATGATTCCACCCTCAGGGTGTGTGACATCCCGCTACGTAGAATTTGAGAGAGAGGTGTGGGCCAGACTAGGAATAATGACTTGAACTTGAAGAGCCATGTGCATGGACACACATAGACACACATCTCAACCTACCTGCTTGTGCACCCAGCACTACAGTGCTCCTGAGAAGAAGGATAGTATTCTACATTTTCATACAGTTTTTTTTAAAATAATTCGATTGACCTGTTGAGTGTAAGGACCTGTTCAGTAAGATGTCATGTTCTGATAACGTGTTGAATATTAACCCAATGTCTGATGTGTTTTAATTTGTTTATTTGTTTATGTTCCATAAACGATAGAAATGTGTCTACGCTGGTTTGTCGCTCAGCTTCAAGGGAGAAACAGGATTTGTTTCTAAAATAAGAAAAAAATTGTTTATCTGTCGGTTTTCTGTAGTTTATTCAATTCATCATAGATCTAGGAACTTTAACTAGGATGAAACAATGGATAAATAATAAAATATATATTCCGCTTGTCCAGGGTTCCCAGTTTAAATAGACATCGGGATTCCCCAATTTTCCAGGATTCCAAAAAGTTGTATATATATATATATATATATATAT
>JAOVYW010063808.1:10371-21846 GCA_025775045.1 Hiodon tergisus
TATATATATATATATATATATATATTGAACACCTTTACCTATGTTATGTTTCTTTAAACTTATCAAACCATGTTGTGTTTCTCCCTGAAAAATAAAATAAATGAAACAAATAATCAGAACTGTCACCTAGAGCGTACTAAGTATTAAAATAAAAACAACGTTGATGGTATTGTTGTTTAATTTCTTTTTTACAACAGGTTCTTCATAGGCATTATTTAAATACTTCCCTAACTGGTAATGTGGCAGTTATGGAAATTGTATGAGTGAAAACAACACTGCAGGATGAATTGAAATAGAGAACCTGTTAATGTAGGTTCAACATTGTAATGACATTAGTTTCCTCATTTACGATCTGTAAGGAACTGGAAATTATAGTATAGCAAGTGCCGTTTAGATTTTGTGATAGAACACATTCACAACCAATTTACTGTCTCTGCATATAGCCCAGAAAGGTCCAATATTGTCTCATTTGACAACTAAATGCAAGATACTTTATTTAAAACTCCATGCAAGTTTGAAGAAGTTGCTTTGTCATCACTGGCTTCCTACGCCCCACCCTGTCATGCTGGCTTGGTGGAGGTATTGGGATACTGGCTGATGCCCATTTTCTACCATTTTCTCAGCCACATTTTCACAGAGTTCTGAAGCTCTTTCAAAGTTATCATTGAGGTGACACTGACATCCATTACCAATTTCCTCGATGCCCGACTTATCTCTCTTGTCTATTAGGAGGTTGAGACAACTCAAACATGATTCCTGGTTATGGCGGTGCAACTGAAAGTTATGCTAAAAAGCCAGGGGCCAGGTTTAAATTAATTTAGGTGTGCCGCAGCATAGGGGTTGAATACAATACAACCTTTTAAAATGATTTTTATTAACTTTATTTACCTTTTTCCTTTTGGTTTTAAATTACTTAATTTTCAGTATTGATTAATATTTTCATGACAGTAATAGAAAGATTTACTTATACAAAGGCTATGGTGCTGTTTAATTCTGAAGGTAGTCTTGGGAATGTGAAAGAATGGAAAATAGAAATGGTTAAAGTAATCGTATTTTTTTAATATGCAATGTTAAAATGCTCTATGAGCATTATATCACAACTCTTACTTTTCATGGTGTTCAAAGTGATGTTGCCAACTATGCCGTTTTGGTTTTGGTCTTGATCCAGTCCAGGAATTTTGTGATCCGTGTGTACACTCCAGGTTTGTTCTTCTTCCCACAGCTGTCTCCCCAGCTCACCAGGCCATACAGGAAGTGGGTCCCATTTTTCTGGCATGTTAGTGGCCCTCCTGAATCGCCCTGTCAGAAGAAAGCTCTTCTAAAAAATCTATACTTGATCCATCGGAGTAACCATCCTCTTATTACTATTTGTTGTCTTCAGCAATTTATCTCATGTAAAACTGAGTCACGTGCACAATTAACTTTGAGTCGTTGATATTTATTAAACTCTTTAAAATGGCGTGATTTAACCAGCTACTTTCTGGCTCTAGACACAGTGACCTTTTGTAAGTAGTGGCAGCATGCAGCTTTGGGACCTGGATCTTCCTGATCAATTTCTATCAATGTACCTTTGCTTGCACTAAAGGTATCCCTAGTGGCTGATCGAGTATTTCCTCCACTGATTTTCAGCTCTGTGCCTCCCTTCAGTGTGGTTGTAATGCCCCCTCACCTGGCAGGAATCAACTCCTCCCATGAGATGACCCGCGCAGAACATGCTATTGTCCAGAGCACTCCCATAGACTGTGCTGTCTTGGCATTTCTCCTGGGCAATCAGCAGCACCTTGGCATCCAGCAGTTGGCTCGAGCCGTAATCCGCTTCAGAGCGAAGAGGCCAGGTCACAGGACGGTGTGGTCGAACCACCACACAGGAAGTACAGGGGAAAATAAATGGAGAAAGAAAGAGATAGGAACGCGCATACGGCACATGATCTTGAGGCACATAGAAAAGAGCTGATTGTGGAATGATTTTGATAAATCTGTTGAAATACCAGAATTAAGTGATCAGTGATATCTGATATGGACACGATGGAAACCGTACATTTCTCAGTGGCGCCCCATCCAGAAATGGTGCACTCAGTCCCATCTGGAAAGGGGGCATCAGGCAAACAGATGGCCTTCACAAACTGTGTCTCATTGGCACACTGGCCATCCGTGGCTTCTAGTTTTAGTAGTGCTTTGGAAGGAGAAAAACATAATACGATGATATTGCTGATCTTCCCCAAAATTTGAAACATTTCTATATAAGTAACCAGGAAAAAGGCTTACCAATGTCATTGTAAGCGGCTGCTGAAGTTTCTTTGTACAATTCATGAGTGATGGCCTCTTCAACGTCCACAATCTGATTTGATGGCTCATTTTTTGCTACGTTAACACCACCCAGAACAACCCTCATTGAATCTGACTTCATGCTTTTGAAAAAAATAAAAGCACAGAAATATTTAATTTTATTGTTACAATATAACCACAATTATATTTGCTTTTTGGGCATAATTCAGGGGCAATAATTCTTGATTATACTACTACTGAAACCATAAGCATAATAAAAGAACTATCCCTTAATTTTCGATGGAATGTGTTGTAACTAAGGCTTAAAGACTTTGATTATTGAGGTAGTTAGGACACTCACATGCAATGGGCAGCAGTGAGCACCCAGCAGGGTTCGATCAAGGCGCCGCCACAGATGTGGCGGAACGCTTGCTGGGACTGCTTGGGTCGGACCTGCACAGAGACCTGCCAGGGATGAGCCCCGGGGACGGCCTTCAGCCCTCCGTAGATCCGCGGTGTGACACGGCTAGGCTGGGGCTTGCCACAGGAGGAGAACTTTGGTTTGGAGGAAACGTTTGCGTGAGCAGCTGATGGGTTTACCGAGGGAGCCATGACAGCGGGTTTGGTGGGAGTAGGCCTGGTCACCACAGGGTGCACCACAAATGGAGTCAAGGAAGCTATGGAATAGGACAAAGCAGGAACAGCATCAATGTAGCTTTTAGAATTGCTAACATTGGTGATAACCCTGGTTGTGCAGCTCGTTTTTTAACCTTTGTGTTACAAAATTGATAAATGCAAAAACCTATCTAGAGGTCTTTGTTGGCTGTGAGTTACCAGTATCATGAGAAAATTTGCGATTAGGATTGCCATTAGATCCAACAGACTTAGCAGTAAAACTGATAATCACCCGGAACCTCCGGACACTCCCTCGCTGTACAGTAGTCCCACTGTAGTTTGCTTTCCTTCCTGACGAAGCACCATGGTTTTCTGTCTCCATCTGGGTTTCTACAAGGGTCACAGGAAAAGCTGTTTCTCTGCTGGACAGATCCATGAGCAGAGTTCCACGGAGTGGAAAGCTAAAAATGGCAGTCGTTTTTCTAATTTTATTTGTATGTGTAAATAATGGCCTTATAAGCTTTCCAGACATTGTATATATCTTGCTTTATTTAATGACCCATTGATAACTGATTTACATGCAGCATTATTCCCCAATAGCTGGTAAAGCATGCATCTGTGGCAACTTTTATAAGTAAACTAAATAAATACTATTGTAAAAGGAACATTTCTTTTACTATACAAACAAATGTATAATTTGAAAATTGGGACTTGTTATGTTACTAATTAGTATGTCTTCGGGTGTGATTAAAGGAAAAATAGACGGGTGTATGTGTACATCTATGTGAATAAGTGAAACATTTGTGAATGTACAAGATGTGTCAGTCCAGTGGTTTTTGTCTGACCTGCAGTAATTGTGGGGCCCAAGGCCATCGTCATCGTCATTTTCACCACTGAAGGGGTTGGTGTCTTTCTCCAGGATGAAATGAGTGTTCCAAAAGATACAGACTCCACTTGGAGTTTCACTCACCAGACCCCGATACGATTCCCCATTTCCATAGTAACAATCGTCAGGTCCTGGGGGGTTATGGTTCAGGAGTGCAAAGAACGCTCACACAGGGAACACAAACAACAGTAGTTGCACAGAAAGTGTTTGCTTATTTCAGAGGTTGACTCTGGGAGTAAAGTACAGCAGCAAACAGCAAATCAAGCAGATTAGGCAATACACAGTGTTTCCACAATGGCACCATTCAGCTATGAATCTAATGTGCTTTAACGGTGTTATTATTACAGAAGACTGAAAGCTTTCACCAAAATGACTTTTTCCTCAGAAAACCTTTATCGTGTAACCTCAACTGGTGCTCCAGGTGTAAAATGTGTAACGGGCTTGAATTTATATTAGTTTTTTTTTGGACGATCTATATTTTAAAATACAACAGGAAGGGTTTTTAATCAGACAAACTGTAAAAAAATTATTTTACCGACTTGGCAGAATTTTCCAGAGAAGTTAACTGGGCAAGCACACTCAAAAGTCTTCTCTCTTGAAGTACAGGTGCCACCATTCCTGCAGGGGTTGGGGTTGCACACTGATGCTGGTGGTACACAAAACATGCTGTCAGTCAGTGCATCAACCAGTGTGTCAAGCATGTCAAGGCTGGCTTTAAACAGAACCCACTGAAGTAAGAAAAATAGGAACGTGGGAAACAGTACTGCTTGCAGTGATTAGTTTAACAAAATGTTTTTTGGGGAAAAAAAATGTGCACACAATCAGACTCGAACATAATTAGGTTCGTCTCAGGACCCGTTTGCCTGTGTTTGATATCAGGACAGTTCCATTCATATGTAAAAAAATTAGCTTGAGTTTTGTGAAGCGGCTGGGACATTTTCTCTGGGCTTCTGTTCAATAGCCAACGTGGAAGTAGCACTTACTTGTCCTGCAGCTGGGAAGCGTAAATTTGTCCTTGCACTTGCACTCATAGAAAGGGGGCTTTGAAATCAGAACACACTCGCCACTTTTACATTTGCCTTTCGAGCAAATATTGTGAGCTGAAAAAAAATTACATCTAGTAAAGCTAGTTTTTATTTTTGAAATGACATAATTAATTTAAGTGTGTAAAAATGAGATACAATAGAGATTTGTAATATTGTGCAGTTAATATATGAAATATTCATTTTTATTCATTTCTGTTTAAAATTGACTAAAATTTCCAACCTTTTTGACATCTTTTCCCCTTGAATGATTTAGGACAGTCACATTTAACCCTGTCCTTTTTAACCTCACATACACCCCCGTTCAAGCAAGGGTTCGGATTACACTTGGCTGGAGGAGACACAGAGGGGTAAAAAAAATGAGCTTTTCGAAGTGAGAACAGGTTTTAAAAGGTATACAACCTGCCCAAACCAATGCCAAACCTAAATAGGTTATCTAGTATATTCCAGTTCAGTACTACCACATTCCAAAGACTTGATCTCAAATAGACAATTCACTGAACTGCTATGATTCAGCCCAACATGTCCCACTTAAAATCTGAATGCTAGTTCTGCTGTTAAAAACACAACTATAGTACCTAAGAGTTTTTTTTTAGATACCTAAGAGTACCTCACCTGTTTATTTTTAGTTATTGAATTATTTTTCTCATAACCCCTTCTACAGTAAGTTATAAAAAGCTTAATGAAAATCAGCATAATATGTGACAAATAAAATTTGATATGGTAGAAAATAAACGTTTAGTTTGTTAGGGTTGGTTAGAATTCCTTACTTTTTAACTCTTGGAGGTCATACAGCCAGTCGTTACCATCCTCCTCACTAGTAACATCTTCGATTTTGTCTGCCGTGGGGGTTAAGTAAAATATAAGACTCATTCCTCATCATACTCATTTGAAACAATAGGGTTGAGGAAATGCTTAAAGTAAGGCGCAAGAATTTTGGCTGACCTCTGCCTGGGTTTTGATTACCTGGTTTCTCTGAGCCTGGCTTTTTCCCATGGCCATGGCCTTGGCCATGGCCATGTCCATGTCCGTGTCCGTTACGACCACACTAATCACACAGGACATCACTTATCACTTTACATCACTTTACAGTGAGGTCATTAAAATCTCTGGGTGACTTAACAAAATGAATCAATGAGAATATTCATAATATTTTAAATCTGCCAAATTAAAGAATTATCCACTCTTCTGTGAAATCGTGGGTGAAATCGCCAGGTCATCTTTCGGTTCATCGCTAATCAGCATCTCCTATTGGTATCCCTGGCACCTGCAGGCTAGCAGTGCCATTGTGAGGGACGTGACTCTTCTCCAATCAGGGCTGAACATCTCATGCAGGCTTTGTAGCCTGCAGAGTGCAACAGTGACCGGTGGCTCGAAGCTGACTAGGATTGGATCCACCCCGTGTGGGGTGGCAGGATTTTCATCCAGATGCGTTTGCACAATTAGAGATTTAAAATTGACGAGAAAATACGAAACTAATAGCTGATTCAAAATTCATAAAAACAGTTTAAATAAAAGGTCTGAAAAATAAAATATAACAATCAAATTTATATATTTAATCAATAATCTTCGTAATAATCAAGGAAACTAGAAAAATAAATTAACAGTATAATTATATAAAAAATATCAGAAAATTACACAGAGTTATTAACTCTTATCAATTTTTATGCAACATTTGATATGTATTTCAGCAACTTACAAATACTAACACATAATGTTAGTAACAAAATACGAACTTTTCAGACACTGATAATTTTTGTTTAAAATTGAAATACTTACATGAGCAGATAAAACTAGAACAAAAATTAAGAAGAGGAAGGTCATTTTGGTGGCCATACTGTCTGTCAGTCGCTAGTCAACTACAGCAGTGTTGTGATGTGCAGCTGTTGTTTTACGTGAAGGGCAATTTGTAGATAAACTCTTCCAATAAACCCCACCAGTGATTTGTGAAAGAAGACCACAAGGGCCTTGGAAGAGGGTTCACTAAGGTCACCCGGACAGCGGAGGTTTGCACTGACCTTTGGGATTTGTGTGTCTCTCTGTTTCAGACAGCAACAGGCTAACAATTACACTAAACCGTTTTTTTGTGGGGGTTTTTAGCAAAAAAGAACATGTTCATTCAAATGTTACTGACGTGCACCTAATACAGGTTTATTCTCTTTCCATACGTGTTACATTCAAACACTTAAGCTGGAAAATGAAGTGAAAATGTTTTAAAGCAACCAGACTTGTTCCCTGGCTGGAGATTAATGTTGTTCATTGGTCATGTTTACCTAAGAAAGTTGGTGGACAAATATTTAAAAAACAAGTTTGTGCCATTTAAGGTGGAGACGTATTGGTTATATTTAGGAGAGAAAATGCACAAACATGTCACATTTAAATAGATCACTATTAAAATAATTGGCTTTATGCTGTGTGAAATGTTTTAAAAAGACAAAATGGAGTTGGATAAATATGCAGTGTTTAAATTGTAACGTTAAGTGGTTAATAAAAAAAAAAAATTAAACCTAGGGATTACGCTTTTAATGACACTCTAACCCTTTGTTGAAGTGGTTTCAGGTGGTAACTAAATTGCATCGCACACAAATACACCACTAAACAAAATTAGTAGTTAGTAGTTGGTTCTATAAAAATACAATACCTGTATTAGACATCTGTTGTTTTATTTGTCGTTGGAACACCGCTGTGCACAAAATGATAAGGGTTAAATTGAAAAAAAAGCGCAGATATTGAAATATTAAACTAATATCACTAAGCATGAATGATTCAGATAATGTGAAAGTTTCATGCTCCTACAGTGGGTTGTTGATTACAAGATATGTAAAATGTATATACATATATACATAAGATTACATTCATGCATGTGTGAATCTATGCATGTGCAATTTATTTCCTCATTATTTTGATAGTTTCAAAGTTTCAAAGTATTTACTATTTTGGTTATTTTGGTTTCCTTATCAGTCTCCAAAATGATAGACATTTTAAAGTACATATAATAATGCCGACAACAGACAAGAAGACTATGAAAAAGGTTCTCTTTTTTCCAACATCCTTGTTAGAATGATTCGAGCTATATTTACCTGCCTTACCTCCGACATAAGCACCAATGAAATCATTCTGCTGTAGAAGGAAGTGATTTTTTCTTCCTTGAGTGTTAAGAGGAACCCCCAACTTAAAACAAAGCAACTGCTTCCGCTGTCCACACTGAGATGATGGCTCGAGTTGTCATGCTAATCCTTTCTGTTGGTAAGTGACATTATTAGTCTCATCAGAGAATGAAAAAATATAAATGCAAATTTTACTCTTTTTTTTTTTTACTGGGATGGATATTTGTAGAAATGCCATTAATGAGGTGATCATAAAAGAACCAGAAAATTTTCATAGTGATGGTTGGATTTTCTTTAAAAAAAAAAAGTAATCTTAAAAAACATATATCTGTCATATTACTTTAAATCTAAAATATGTGCTACTTATTATGAATATTGACCAGTTCATGAACTAAATTCAAATGTGTACTGATTACTTTTTGCTATTGTCTCAGCGCGTATGTATTTACATACATAAATTATTATATTCTATAACATTTTCAGTGCTTCCTTTGAAAGTGAATGCAATACTGCTTAGGATAACATTGTTTGTATATTTATATTCTCAGGTAGCATTTTGGCCATTGACACATTGAAGCCTGTATCTGTCAAACTGTTGTTTAAAAACTGGAAGACATTCATTGTGTGGGAACCAGGAGATGGGCACAGCAATTCAACATTTCACTATGTGGAGTTCAAAGTGTATGTCTTTGTGATGATGCTTTCTGTGTGTGCCCTATTAGATAAGTAAATCTCAAGCAGCAGCTTCCTTTGTGCACACAGACAGCTTTCTATTTAAATGGATGTACCTTCAGGACATACTCTCTTGTATTATATTTAAAGGGATTTTTTTCATAAGGAAATATGCTCGCTTCTAATATATTTAACAGGATTTTTCATCAGGACATATGTACGCATGTATTGTATATACAGGAATGTTTCGGCAGAAAACATGTTCGCTTGTATTATATTTATAGGGATTTTTCATCAAGACATATGTACGCTTGTCTAATATTTACAGGGATATTTCCTAAGGACATATGTATGCTTTTATTATTAATAGGGATTTTTCGTCAAGACATATGCAAACTTGTATTATATTTAAAGAAATGCTTTGTCAGGACATTTGCACTTTTTTTATAGGTATGGGAGTGAGGAATGGAGACGTAAAAAAGAATGTGTGGGCTTCAACATGACTTCCTGTGACCTCACAGGCGACTTGGAAGATTTAAGAAATCTTATCTGTGGCCGGGTTATGGCAGTAAATCAGCTCAATTCTTCAGGATGGGTGGAAACCCACTTTTTCACTCCTCTGATGGAAAGTATGGTCTTTCTGCTCCTCTGGTATATGCTTTGAAATGCTATAAACTTGTCATAATCCCTACAAAACACATTGCCAGATGAAATTAGATACAAACATTGCATATTGAATTCTATATCTAGAAATCTATACATTCTTAAAGTCTATGAAACCAATTGCTGTTACAGTGTCTAGATACTAAGCGTAGCAGTTTGTAATGGCCATGACGTCGTAATACTCTGAGCTGAGAGAGTTATTGAAGAGAATGAAGAAATGTTCTCAATACAGCCCTTCTGTCAAAACCAATTACATGTTTGTGCACCGTATATACTCATTTAATTTAGCAGTACAGAAATGGTGTATTTAATGTGGATAACATTCTGGATCTACTGTTAAAGGTGAGCCCTTTAGCCCCACCAATGATCTTGGAGATAATTTCTTTCACATGCTCCACAAATTAGCATTTCACTCCAACCAGAGCTACCCCCTGTAGCAGATTGTGCACGTGGATTTTGTGCATACTTGTTTTTTTAAAGTATTTATTTCATATTCATTGCTATACACCTGTTTTTCCATAGTGGTTTTGGATGCACCCCAGTTTGAGCTGGTCCCAGGGACAAACTATCTGCAGCTACAGATACTTCCATCATATGAGAATAACAAAGATATAAAATGGAAGGAGTATGTGGTTGATGTCAGATCGGATAATGGCAGTGTAAGTGTTGTTTGTTGAGGTTTATGCAGAACTGCACTTATTACATGAAGTGATAGTTTTGATTAAATTGGTTAGATTGTGTCTTTTTTATTTGGGGTTAATAATTAATAACACTATATCCAGTGTTATTGTTTTTTTAACTTTTTTTTTCCCTGTGATAAAACCAAAAATTAAGCTGATATTTGCAAAGAGAATGACAGAACGAGACAAAATAATCAGTGACTTAAATCCTGGGGAAGGGTATTGTGTCTCTGTAAAATCACTGTTCCAGATGAATTATGGACAGGAAATACTAACAATGAGCAAAGAGATCTGCAAGCACACAAAAACGGGTAAGTCCCATTCTTTTACTCACACGACCATTCAATACACATCAATGTAGAAGACTGAGGAATAACAACTCATACGTATGTTACAGGTTATGTGGTTTGTTTTATGTGTGGACAAATGCACAAACACGGAGCCCGCACATGCGTACCGATTTAGTTTCCCCATGATCCTCCTTTTTTGCAGATCACAGGCAAAATTATTTAATTGTACATATTTCACTGGGCTTAACTCTGACTTCACTTCTGCCTTTGCTGGGCGTCTTTATTTGGAGACACAAGTTACTTCAAACTAAGGAAGTCCTACCCAAGAGCCTTGTGAGTCACCCCAGACTTCTTAACTTTCTAAATCTTTATGGATCTGGACAGGCAAGCGCTGTAGGATTACACACAGCTAACTTTTCATATTTATTCACAGATCATAAGTCCCAACAAGCAGAAAACGTCACAGTATTATATTAACCAAAAACAAGATGGAGAAATGGCTTACATTCTAGCAGGAAATGAGAAAGCAAACAAGTATGTTTGTTTAGCGGCCGAAACAGGAGCAAATGAGCTCCCCAAAAAGTTCTGGAATGGCACAAGTCATGCTGTCATTCAATTTGCACCGCGCCCCACAACCCATGGGTCAGTGTGTTTCGACCAATCCAATGTTGATGGAGGGCAGAGCCCAGACTCTCAGCCCACTGTGCCTGACATGACAGTATGTAGTGAACATGAGTATTGGAACACGCATCTCCTGGGAAAAGGAGGTATCCGTGGCTACAGCAACGTACTGTATGGACAGCCACTGACGTCAGAAACCAATGGTGGTTTGGGGCTGGGCAAAGGAGAGATAGTGACCCTGGTCGCTTTTCCAGTTCACACAGATTTAGTGCAGTGCTCTGAATGTCTTGAATGCATTAAAGACAAACCAGCTGTGGTTTACTGAAAGGAATGTTTTGGTTACTCAAAATGACGCACTCCTGAGACCATCTTTAAAATGTATAATTCCTATTAAAAAAACTAGAACATTACATTGTGATGACATTTGTTAAAGTTTATGACCGTGAGAAAAATATTGTATTGTTTTTGTATCTCAACTTTCTCATCTGATATAAAAAGATGTACTGAAGGTGAAAATAGCAGTTTTTAGCATTAGTGCTTTGGTTGTGTTTGTTATAGACCTTGTCTCTTGATGTGCGATAAGACATTATTATTATTATTATTATTATTATTATTATTATTATTATTATTATT
>JAOVYW010063819.1:3898-17489 GCA_025775045.1 Hiodon tergisus
ATGAGAAGACAGGCAGCTCACTGCGTGAACAACTCACCTATTTAAGATTGTAAATGTCGGTGTATGAGAAGACAGGCAGCTCACTGTGAGGACAACTCACCCGTTTACAGTAAATGAGTGTTCATAACATAAGATTAAGGAATGTCCTATTGTAGAAGCCATTCTTTAAACATTTGTTTTATGAAATTAATTCCACAATACTTTTTTACTTACATCGTCAAAACTAAGCAGTTACTTTTCTTGTATTGGATCCCCCTTGGATTGTAGAGTGCACCAATGGTAATATGCCTGGCTGCTGCTAGTTTGGCTTAGTAGAGGCTCTTGCCCAGAGCTCATAGTTTGCAAAGTACATAGCTTTGTCCTCTTCCCATTTGAACAACTGGATATATAGAAGCGATTCAGGATGGAAGTGACCTTTCTAGCACTTAAACTAACAGCCTTTTTGGTTTACAAGCTTGGGTTGCTAAACCCTACACCACCTGCTGCGAACTTGCTAGGTTGCTGATCTCTACACCACCTGCTACTAATTTGGCAGGTTGCTTAACCTTACACCACCTGCAGGAAACTTGCTAAGTGGCTAAACCCTACACCACCGGTTAAAAACTTGCTAGGTTGCTAAACACTACATCACCTGCTACTAATTTGCTAGGTTGCAAAACCCTACACTGTCTGCTGCAAACTTGATATAATCTGTGGTGTCAGTCCTTTTTTGTAGCAATAAAAAACTAAAACTGCTTTGAAAGCAATGCTCCAAATCCAGGAGAAACCTGCCTGACAATGATACGTCTAGGGTGATTTATATTTTCTTTTCTGTTCCTGCTGGCTCTTTAGCAACTGTAAATATAATACGATATGTGAGACTAGGGGCCATTTACCAGACCATCACAGTAGTGCAGACTTGTGAGGCCTTTATTATTTTCTATTTACCAAGCAGGAAGCCATATGCTCTTAATTTGGCTGTGTTTCTGGAATGGCAAGGAGAAGTCGTACAATTTGGGAGGTTGAATTTAAATCCAAAATTACTCCTATATTTTTAAAAATGATATTATGGGTCCAGACCTTTTCTGCAGCTAGTTACAACCACTAAACATGGCATTCAGACCTATAACCACATGCTTGCTGGAGTATTGTCACCAAGAATAACAGCTGTGCATAACTGGCTATATGTGCAGTGACCATTCCTCAAAGGTGAGACACAAGCCACATGTGGAACTTTTGCCCTCAGTCCCATGCAAAACAGAACTTATACGTTGCTTTATATGTAAAATTTCAGTTAATCCTAAAGGTGTATAGCTACATGATATAAACCAGCTATATTTGTCCAGATGTCCAGATCTTTGCTTTTAGGTACATATAACAGAATATACACAGACAAGAAATTAGCTTTTTATGGTAAGCAGAAAGTTTAAAATAACCGAAAATCTTTCATAATTTTGTTTTCATCATTTTCTGAGTCGAGTTTGTAAAGAAACTGTCAGAATAAATGAAGCTGTTGTGTATAATGACAATATAATTCTATGCCGAGACCATTGTGCTGTAGAAGACATTTGAAGCTGATTGTTTTCCACGAACATTCTTTTTGTAAAAAGGCCAAATTCAACACTAAATGCCAGCCAGACCTTTTATTCAGAAACTTCAACAGCAGAAGTCTATAATCAACTTATCGCTTCAAAGCAGAAAGGGATGATAAAAAACAGCCATGGCTCCCACACATGTCATATGAAAAAAATAATTCATCCAGGCTAATGCTCAGCCTAATTCAAACGTATTTGTACCTACACGACTGGCTGCTATTCACACAGATCCAAAAAAAACAAAAAACAGACAGCTCAAAGAATAATGCTATAACAGGACTTTGTGGCTTCCTAAGTATAGTCTAAGAATAACATCTAAGAAAAGCAGCCTCAATGTTTCTACATTCAGGTAACTAAAAACCAAGATAAAACAGGCCACACTGAAAGACATTCCTAAAAGATCTGCTTTGAATAGTATCCAAACGACAGGATATTCACCTTTTTTGCTTGCGACAATTTGTACATAGCTCTTACAAATCCATCTGAGGGAAGTCATTGATTCTAGCTCCATGTCCAATTGTCATTGGTTCCTCTCTGAATTAGTCAAAAGGCCATTCACATTTAAAAGATGAAAGCTCTCTGTCGATTGCAAGAAGCTGATACTGGTGTATTAAATTGTCAATTATCAAGCCAAACTTAAAACGATTATTAAAATCCTCTCCGGTATAGTCCTGGAAGCAAGAACCAAATGCCTGTAGTGAGCTGTTGACTATCCCTACAACCTGAATCCACGGAGCTATCAACTCAGCTCCTCACTGATTACTTGACTATTCCCTTTTATTATTTCTAAGTATACTATATGCCAGGACAATAATGAAGTGCTCCTTTAAGAAGTATATCATAGAAGGTTTAGTCATGTGACAATAGGTTTGTTTTCGGGTGTGCCACGTCAAATAAAGAATATATTTATATAACAGGAGTGGAGATGGCTAGTGAACATAAATCTCTCATATGGTGGGATGGAAGATGATCCATGCAGCAAGACGTTTACAACTGTGATCAAAAACCAGGTATTAATATGTCTTGCATATGCATAACCATTGAATCTTCAAGTAATTTTGTTTTGTTCGGTCTGTGGTGCTAAATGCACTGCTAAGACGCAAAAACAAATATATAAATTCCCCCAACAGCCAGAGATGACATTCAAGGAACCAAACAGGAGTATGATGAGATATCCATAATCAATCTACTGCGCTCATATTACACCAGTCCCTCCTTCGCTCCATGAACACCAAAAAACCCCAAAAACATACATTTTACATATACTTTGTTCGTAACGTTTTTTTTTTCTTCCTGGTTGGTGTTATATTGTGCCCCTCTATATTGTGTCCCGCTTTGATGGGCCATTGCTTCATTGACGAAGATTTTCAATTTGTCTGAAAGTTTTGCTTTCCTTTTTTTTTCCCCCATTGGAACTCGTAGAGCTCCATCTTCACCATTTCCTCACCATTCAAATGGAGCAATTCAACAAGTTTGACACAAAACTTTTTCACGGCTCAGGTATTGAGTTGCAGAGTTAGATACATTTAAACCCAAATCTTACATTTTGGTAAGTTAAAATGACTGCTGTTTCAGTTTAATTTAGAAAATAAAATCACATCCAGTTAAACTTGTTTGTTCTCTGATCACTTTTTTCTACCTCCAGCTCTAGGATGCTAGATGACCGCAAGATCTGGGCATCTAGTGAGTCCTTCCTTTCATCGGGTTACACCATGGCGATAAAACTGAAAAAGCGGAAACTGACCCAATGACCTGGTTACTGAGACCTTATTTGATTACAGTTAGGTTTAACACGTTTAATACGTTGCAAATTCAATCCTAATGCTTTACTGTCTTTATGCATGAGCCTTGACTACATACACTCATTGAGCCTATATGCGTCAGTGTCTTAGTGTAGCAAACATATAATTATTGTAGTGGTTTAGAAGCATCTCCACTAAACCCCCTTTCATACCCTGCTTGTGTCTTCAAGAAGATGGAAGAAGCTCCCAGCTCTGTGCATGCTCACAAAGGGTTGTGGGATTGCCGTAGATAATGCATATTAACCTTGAGAGACTTATGGAATTTTATAATTGGATTGTGATACATCTAACATAAAGTGGACAGAATCTTAAAACAAAGCATGAAATTCAACCTATTTTTGGAAATAACAAGCTAAAGTCGCTTGTAAATTTCAGACTAGGCTGCCCAGATTAGGCATAAACTAGAGGGGGCCGGGCTGATTAGATGAGCAAAGAAATTCAGGAAAGAGTGAAGGGGACTAGGTGAAAGACATCTCTGTCTTGTCCTTCCTCCTTTCACAATACAGGCAGGACGAATCCCTGTCCATCTTCATAGTGAGTCCTTTTCAGGAGCTCCACCTCTTTAATTAATCAGAGAAGATCTTGTTTATTTCCACCCGTTTGGAGTCCATTGGAGCAGCTATGACTAAGAGGCTTGACAATGACAGGGGCCAGAAATTAGCCCTCCGCTACCCCACCACCAAACCTGGGTTTTTCTCCAAATGAAATGGAAGATGGAAGATTAATCTGGGATATATTCTTGTGTTTATATGACACAAAAAAAGAAAATTAGATCAATTTCTTAATCTGTATTATAATAACTGGTGTGTTGGAATACAATGCTTTACACTAGCTAACTGGCCTTAATCATTTACAAGCATCAGAAGCACTCAAGATTGTTCAGAAGTTAAAAAAAAAGCTTTTTTTTGTGCTTAACCGCCAAATTGTGTATGTCCTATGCACACGAAAATACGAATTTGTATTTACTTACATTATCTTACTCGCAATTTGGCTCAAATTAGCCGTACAGCGCCTCTAGTGGGTGTCAGTTATGTGCATAATACATTTCAAGTCCATACAACGAGGTATCACAGAGTTGTGTAGACATGAACTTCAAGTAGTATATATTTGTGTAATTTTAATGAATATCTTTTTTTTCTTACATAAGAAGTCTTATTCCTTATTACCCTATAAGCAGACATGTATCCTACATATGTGTGCCAAAATCAATTGGCCCTATGCTGCATTTTGAGTAACTTTTTGTAGTTTTGCCAAATTTGTGTTCTAGAACAAAATCTAATCAGGTGGACTTAATGGGTTCTATGGACTTTTTTGTTCATTATGAGCCATTACACATGTTTACCAAGTTTCATAAATTTACCTCACACGGGGTGGCATTGGCAAAAGTTTTTAGTGTAATTTTTTTGGGCGTTTCCTGTAGTGCCCCCTACGGTCGGATCAGGGCCAGTCTTCGTCTGTGAGTTGTGGGTGCACATGAGAGTCTGCATTTTTTACCATGTAGTTTTTGAGTTATTGAGCATAATCGGGGAGGCGAATAATAATAATAACAAGACAGACAGAAACTATAGGCTTCGTCCATTCTGGAGGAACCCTAATGACGATGAACACAATTACTTAGCAGTTCCAATTTTCTATTAAAATTTTCTATCAAAATAACTTGCGCAACAATAGTGTTGTATTTCCTTCGCTTAGTTTGTGATTGACATGCTTGGAGGTACTCACTTAAGTTGATTTTCTCACATGCTTATTTGCACAGAGACGAACAAACTGTTCTAAACTGTCAGCAATTATACAGACACAACGGCCAGCCCTACAGCTGGTGCTATCTTTGTTGATTACGGGTTATTCACTTGGAACATAGACACAAGGATGATTTACACACCAACATAGATTCCAGGGAGAGAAAAAAACAAAACACATTGGTAAAAACAGCGTTATCAAAAGATCTGAGGTCTAGATGTGCATCTGCTTACATTGTCCGCTGTTGTAAAGAGGAACTAGTCTCCATGGCAACTGGCAGAGTGTTCATAAACCTGATGGATTGCACTTTCTCCTGCTTGGTATGTTTAAAAAAGCATTGGGGAAAAAAGTCCAGAGGCATCTTTTATTTGATGGCTGGTTGCAATTTTTTTCTTTCTAAATATGATTTCCTGTCAAGGAATCCTCTAGCGAGTACATTTCCAGGGGTTGTATATTCATGTGCTTCTCTACAATCTTCCAAAAATATCACCAGGACTATTTCAATGGAAGCTTCTGGCCTCCGGTGGTATCTAAGGCTCTTCATTCTTAACAGGTATGTTACAGATAAATAGAGGTTGTTGCCAGGTGCTGTACAGAGGTTATCCAGATGGACCCAAAAATACTGAAAACCCATAGGGCCAATGTAGGGGAAAAATTATCTGCCCCCTTGAAAAGAAAGTCGATCATATTCCCAGATAATAGTAGCATTCAATGAACACCAAAGCTATTGGAAAGATGGTATAAAGGAAACAAAGTATAAAGATACTCTAAGTAAAAAATATTCTAATATTCTCAACAAGGTCATCGGTGAGACGCAGGTAGTGAGATCCAGGGGTTAGTGTTGGATCTCGACTGATGGCCGGCAGTGCTCTCTCAATTTGATTGTGTACACTATAATATAGCCACCCTCCTCTCATGTCAGAACTTCCAAGACTCACCGTCAGCTTACTGTATGTGTTTCGGAGAATGGGGAGTTTGATTTGTGTCGAGTAGGGTTAGATTCCCCTGTCGTCAATCTGTTGGGCTGGCCAGTACAAACGGCTTGCTTAGCACGGAAAGACAACCGATGGATGAACATGGGAGGATGGGGGGTGGATCCTGCCGTGCCGCTGGTGGAATGGTGTTAAGTCTGCCTATATCACAGACTATGCTACTTTGTAACCCTGTGGTAAAATTACAAAAGCTAATAGAAGTTATAACTGTGTAGAATCCCCCCCCACAGTTTTAAACACTGTTTAAAAGTCCTCCAAAGCATTTAAAATAATAAACGACAGCTAAGCCCAACTGGTACATGGTAAGTGCCTGACTGGTAGAGTAAACAATGCTAAATTACATTTTTAATAAAAAATGGGTGTATATGTGTATCATTTCTGAACACCATTCACGCTGGGCTTGCCTTAACGATAGATTGTTCGCGAAGCGATTTTCTGGTAATCTGAGCTGGGGAAATGTTTCCAAGCATAACTGATATGTGACATTGTAATTAAAGTCTCACGTTATGGTTTCTTTAAAAGTTGGATGAAGGGGAGAAAATGTCTCACTTCAATGTCGGGAGTGGAGTCAACTCTGTAATTTTTTCCCCCCCTTTTTCCCTCCCCATTTGTTTGGAGAATCTGGGTAGCGTGCTTTGGGTTGGGATTCTCTAATTACCAGGAACACAGGCGTCTTTTCATTCAGGCAGAAACCCGAGATCTCCACTGGGATGGGCTTCCTGTGAGGAACTCTCGGGAGCTGCAGCCCGCTGCAGAGACCTCGGCTGATAGAAGAATGAATTTAAAAAACATATAAACCAAAACAACTTCCCAGGGGGAATAGGCATGCCAGAAAAGCAGACCTGTCACATTGGGAATAATGCTTTGGGCTCCAAAAGCGGAAGAATGTTTCACTCCAGCACACATTTAAAATTGTGCAGAGTTTGGAAATTCAATCATTTAATTAATTTCCATTCGTCGCTTTCGACCACATTGCAGGCATTTCACACTCACACAACAGGTTTCCAATCAGAACAATAAAAAACTATTTAACTACATTGAACATGTTTCATATTTCCAGAACATACAAATAATAGCAATATGATTTTACCCCCGTTATAATGCACACAAATAAATTATTTATGTCAAAGTAATGGCCAGAGATCAGCCTGCAAGCTGTGGTAGTGGTGGCCTTGAATTTAAGCTCACAAATATGCTGACTGAAATGGCACAAGCTTTAGTACAGTGATTTACAGTAGCTGTTGGAGGCTGCCTCTTCTTGCCCTCATCCTTACCAATCGGTTGTCTGGTTAAGGTCAGTCTACCTGTCATTTTGAATTGATTTATTCCTCTTCTCTTATACAAGCTCATGTGCGCCCTCATGTGGCTATACGGATGCAGTAATGGAGTCAAACCTGAGTCTGGAAGGTGGGTTTGGGTGGGCTTTAGGAGGGTGGAGTGGGCTTTAGGCTGCTGTACTGAATTAGTTCAGTTTTTGCACACAATATTAACAAGTTGACAAGAACATCAATAAGCCCCCTTCCCTGTTTTTTATAACCATTAACTTGACTTTAGCATCTGGGGAAATTATTTTATTTTTAGAGGTAAATTTGACACAGAAACACCTATCATAGAAATATATAGACAGACACAGTGCCAACATCAGTTGTACATAAACCAAACTTCCATATTCTGTGAATTATGGCATGCCTAAATTTACTAAATTTGAACCTTGCAAGATGAGATGAGATCTTTGTCTACTTGTCGGGATCATCATTAAAGTAATTTTGATTCAATCTTTCCTGTCAACCCACTTACAGAGTCTGTCTTCTGGATAGATTCAAAGTATTCTGTCAACCCACTTAAATACATTAATATATATTTATATATTGGTAGGATTTGGAGGTGTCTGTTGTTATATTCTAATATTAATATTGTTGTTGCTACACTTCTTTGTTCCTAGCATGTCTGTATCAATTTCAACAAAGCAGATGTCCGGAACTACAAAACTTGGATTAGTCTTTGCATATGTAAAAAGTTCCCAGGATTAGCAATGGATAATCTCTACAGTATCACCCAATCTCAGTCTTTGCAAAGCAGACTATTGTGACTAAACAAAAACTAGGTCAAACAGCCAGCAGATGTCACAAATGATAAAAGAAGACAAACAAACACAATAAATGACATTAAAAAGCCCCTAAAGAGGAACTTTGTTCCCTGTTGAAGATGTCGACCAACAGCCGTCATTCAACGCAGAAATTTAAAATCTCCCTCTGAAGAGGCCATTTGCTTCAGTGTAAGGGCCCTCCAGGACAATCCACCCAATTGGTTCAGTGTAAGGGCCCTCCAGGACAATCTACCCAGACACCATGGAGCCTCATCTGCTGATCCGGGGCTGATTCCTTATTCACCACAATTAAATTCCATGCATTCAATATGTGGTCAGAGAACAGTATATTTTGTAGGAAACAAAAAAAATACGTGAAACAGTCTCTCCTGCCTTTTCCCTTTTAGTGAATGCGCTAATCCGTCTATTCAGCTGCTCTCTCTATATAATTAACTTGCAGCTGCCAAGGGGATCCTCTCTGTTTCCCTGGCCTCGACTGGGGAACCTTTTGTGGCCTACGTGTTGTCAGGTTAGCGTGGGGAAATTCTCACAGATCTTATCTGCATAGAAGGTTGTAACCCTTTCTCACCACTCCCACCGTTTCACTTCACACACACTCTCTCTTCACACACACACGCACACGGACACGCACATGCACACGCATGCACACACACGCGCACAAGCACACACACATTTATATACACTCTCTCACAGTCAACATGCAATGCGCTATTACACCAGACAAGATTGCCAAGTTCATAGTCCCTTTCTACTTTAGAGGATTAAAGAGTGGGTGTTACTGACGGAATACCATTACGGCGAGAATAGCAAGGTGGATGAAAAAAAAGAGAAACATCCAAGTTTTGTTGAAGTAAAGACTGTCTAGGGCAGGTCTACTTTTTAAAATGGAACATGCTAATAGAAATCCCACCAGCAGCTGTGAAGAAATAGCTTTATCTAACATGAAGCATCAAACCATAAAGTAAAATTTTGTCTGCCCAGGCATTTGAGAAAATGAAACTGGACTTATTTTAAGAACCAACTCTGCTGCTCAGGACACACCTGTTGAGTTTATGGACTACAATGGTCCACACAAGCTACAAATCTGTCTTTCAGCACCAAGAAGTGACATCATCAACCATTGCCCCTTAGCCACTGGTTTCAAACTCAAGCAGTCATTCACAAAGAACCTGAAGCATGCCATAAATTGCATTTCCTTCAAAACCACAAAAACAGACATTCCCTGTCCTCTTTTTCACACACGCCCCACCAAACCAGCGCACCAAAAAGAGAAAAGTGCTACATAGACACAGATTTCTAGGCCTTCATGTGGAAATAGTTAATATAGCACCATAGTTAATGCACTAGGGCTAGGCCTAAAATGGCTAATTACCTTATAAGGACCTGTTACAGAATTTGGAGGTGGCTTACACTCAAAAGTAGCTATTTTAAAGTTTTTCTTGGCAATTCTTACGTGGCTGTGAAGTATTTTCCTTGACATAATTGTTGTCCTGCCTGTAGATCTGGTTTAACATACACCCTTTGCATGCTATCTGCCCTCACTAGCAGCTTTTAACAATACAAGCTGATCTCACCACTTATCCCAATTCAAACCCAGGTAAATGCGTCATTTTCCCTTTTCCCTTATTGTTCACCCACATGTGATCGCTCAAGCTGAACTATCCCCCATCATTTTTTATTCTTCCTCCTCAAATTCATTTTTCCCCCTCACGTTTTGACGTGATTGATGTCATCTTACCACTATTAAAATAACCTAAGCCTTCACTAATGTTTACTCATAGTGTAAATACATACAATTGTTGTTTGTAAAATTTAATTTAAAATGAGAATAAATACTCTTTTAAATATGAGACTGATCTAGTGCAATGCACCTTTACATCTTAATCAGCTGATTTCTCTTAGGACTGTAGGTCTGTAATTTCTTGCCTTCTCATCAAACCAGTTACGTGGGTCTGCCATCAAAAATGTTGATGATGCCAAGGGGATGCAACAATGTTAAACTACAATTGCTAAGAATGTCTGAAGAATAAGTGTCAATTCAACCACATGATCAGCCATAACATTATGACCAACTGCCAACTATTGTGTAGGCCCCCCTTTTGCTGCCAAAACATCCCTGACCTGTCAAGGTCAGCCCACAAGACCTCTGAAGGTGTGCTGTGGTATCTAGCACCAAGACATTAGCAGCAGATCCTTTAAGTCCTGTGAGTTGCAAGGTGGGGCCTCCATGGATCGGACTTGTTTGTCCAGCACATCCCACAGATGCTCGACTGGATTGAGATCTGGGGAATTTGGAGGCTAATTCATCACCTTGAACTTGTTGTTGTGTTCCTCAAACCATTTCTGAACCATTTTTGCTTTGTGGCAGTGCGCATTATTCTGTTGAAAGAGGCTAATGCCATCAGGGAATACCATTGCCATGAAAGGGTGTACATGGTCTGCAACAATGGTTAGGTAGGTGGTACGTGTCATGTTCCCTGCAGAACATTGCCTAAAGCATCACACTGCCTCCGCCGGCTTGCCTTCTTCCCATAGTGCATCCTGGTGCCATGTGTTCTCCAGGTAAGCGACGCACACGCACTCGGCCATCCACGTGATGTAAAAGATATTGTGATTCATCAGACCAGGCCACCTTCTTCCATTGCTCCATGGTCCAGTACTGATGCTCATGTGCCCACTGTAGGCGCTTTCGGCAGTAGCAAGGGGTCAGCATGGGCCCCCTGGCTGGCCTGCGGCTACGCTGCCCCATACGCAACAAACTGTGATGCACTCTGTGTTCTGACCCTTTTCTATCAGAACCAGCATTAACTTTTTCAGCAATTTGAGCCTCAATAGCTCATCTGTTGGATCAGAACACATGTGCCAGCCTTTGCTCCCCACTGGCATCAATGAGCCTTGGCTGCTCATGACCCTGTCGCCGGTTCACCGCTTTTCCTTCCTTGGACCACTTTTGATAGGTACAGACCACTGCAGACCAGGAACACCCCACAAGAGCTGCAGTTTTGGAGATGTTGTTTAGCCATCACAATTTGGCCCTTGTCAAAGTCACTCAGATCCTTACGTTTGCCCTGCTTTCCTGCTTTGAGGACAAAATATTCACTTGCTGCCTAATATATCCCACCCACTGACAAGTGCCATGATAACGAGATTATCAGTGTTATTCACCTCACCTGTCAGTGGCCATAATGTTATGGCTGATCGACCATTAGATGAATGATGGAGAAAACTGCTAAAGGGCTTTTAAACTGCCAGTTTTATTACAAAAATCTTATATCTTATATATATATAATATAAATAGTTCATATTGTCATAGCATTCATTAACAAGTAACTTATGTTTTTCGTAGCTCAGCACTGCAAAACTTCCTTGGCAAAACAAGAAGTCATGTGAAAATCGTTTTCTCTTCAATTTGAAATTGAGGAATGTCGGAATGTCAGCAGAATTTAAATTTCTGTGGTTTAAGAACCTAAAACTAAAGAGAGCAAAGCTGTAATCTATATCCAATCTAAATTACACAGCATTGCTCTGTATCATTTAATGACGTTCACTCCAGAAGAGCCACAAGTTCGCAACTTCCAGGCGCAAACTGGTCATACCCACATACCCGTCTTAAGAACGTTTCCAAACCTGCTAAATATTATGTACTAAAACTATGATGAATAACTATCTCAATGATTTCAATTCTTTATTTAGCAAACCCAGAAAAAGTAACTAGGTAATCGCTCTTAAAGGTTAAGATATTTACCAGACTTGGCTTTGTCGCTTAGCTTTCCACTGCAATTGTGGAGATGTATTCGTGTTCAGACATGGCATGCTCTGCTGTTAGCTGGCACCTTATTTTGGCCCAAGTATGTGATCTGTATCCATGGGGTAAGTTGCCCCCACCTCCTTTGGGGAAGCCCCTGGGGGAATCTTGACCCCAGTTGTGTATTTTTCTGACCTGGTTGTTTTTTAGTTCATCCATGTATCTGTGTTTTTAACACAGCCATAATTTTCTAAATAGGCAAAACAAAAACTGAGCTGAAAAGTAATTTCTAAAATCTGATTTGCATTGCTGAATCTAAAGATTGAAGGGTTTACATATATAAACAGTACAAAGTGAATTTGAAAAAGTTCTTATTTTGCCCCATTTGAAAATCAGACTACAAAAACTTAAATAGTAAATAATACTGTTTAATTATTAGATTTTTTACAAACATGCCCCCTTTTAAAATTTGTGTATTTTTATGTGCCATTTCTACATTCATCTATAGACTTTAACTTTCAACTTTTTATATTTAAGATTTTGTCATGCATTACCCTACCATTTTGCATCAGGGTTGCTAGAGGGTTATCACCAGATCTTTCATGGTTGTCTTCTGTGCCTTCCATTGTTCAAATCCAATTTATTGAAATTACAGACTGACAATAAAGCATTCAAGCAGGCACGTTTGATATGAAATTTGACAGCCCAGCTGAAAGAAATTCTTTTCTCACAAAAATGGTTCCCACTAAATCCTATTAAATCACTATAATAAGCCCTCCTGTAGTTCCAACTAGGGGAAAATCAGGTACAGCATGATGGATTTCCAGAAGATGTGAATAACCATACGAACACACACTAATGTTGTACACTAGGATATATCTTCCTTCAATGGTTTGCTTTAGCTTACTTATTCTCTCAGTCTGAATGTGGTTTGGATCCTGATGGGTTACTGTGTTCTTTGATTGAGAGCTTCACAATTATACTGAATACATAGCAGGAATTGCTGACAATTAATTTGAGATTGAAGTAGGTTTTACTTATCCGTGTTAATAGTTTATTTAGTCTTGCACATGTAACGAGTATTCACAATTATATGTATTAAAGTATAGTGGATCAAATAAGTCTCATTTTTAAATGATCAATTATTTAATGTTTTTCTTTTATGCCCCGACAAACTAATATGTTGCCCGCCTTCTCCACCATGTGTGACAATTCTGGGACTCCCCAACTCTCCAACTCCCCAACTCCCTAACTCTCTAACTCCCTAACTCTCTAACTCCCTAACTCCCTAACTCCCTAACTCTCTAACTCCCTAACTCCCTAACTCCCTAACTCTCTAACTCCCTAACTCTCTAACTCCCCAACTCTCTAACTCTCTAACTCCCCAACTCTCTAACTCCCTAACTCCCTAACTCCCTAACTCCCTAACTCCCTAACTCTCTAACTCCCTAACTCTCTAACTCCCTAACTCCCTAACTCCCTAACTCCCTAACTCCCTAACTCTCTAACTCCCCAACTCTCTAACTCCCCAACTCCCCAACTCTCTAACTCCCCAACTCTCTAACTCTCTAACTCTCTAACTCTCTAACTCCCTAACTCCCTAACTCCCTAACTCCCTAACTCCCCAACTC
>JAOVYW010063839.1:1596-17986 GCA_025775045.1 Hiodon tergisus
GGAACCCTGTCTCTGTCTGGACGTACCACAGAGGGCCCAGAGATAGGCATTACCCTGGAACCCTGTCTCTGTCTGGAAGTACCACAGAGGGCCCAGAGATAGGCATTACCCTGGAACCCTGTCAGTGTAATCATTTTAAACATTCCTTCGGAGACTCCATCCACACGCCTTGCGTGTTTAATAGTCCAGAACAGTCATTTTAAATGTCTCCCATTCAGCCTTTTGCCATCTTCAATTACACCTTTCTACCCTACAATTTGAGTAATTTTCTAATCTGTCTGGGGCCCGCGCGTGCATGGCTTGCGTACCGTGGCACTCCCTGACAAATCACCCAGTCAAGCCAAATCCCAGAAACGTTTCCTGACCAGGCATCATCTCACCAGCTTCCCGTTTGTGTTTATACCCCGCCGCCCTTGTGTCATTGATCTCCCCCCGAAGGCAGGCGTTTTGCTCCAAACCCATGCCTCCATTACAATTTGGACGTTCCAATTTGCTGTGACACAAATTATTAAACAGGAACAATGGCGTAATGTTCATAAAATTTCAGGCTAAGTTTCGTAGCCAGGATTAACGTCTTGGGTTGTTTTCTTCCTTCTGTTTGTTTCAACTTATAGAGCGCTTTCAGGTCTAAATCGGGTTTCTTTATTTTTTATTTTTCATTTTTTTCAAAGTGAAGTGTGGAATCCTCAGTCTAACAACCCCAGGCTATGCTGAAAGGCCAGTTTTTGGAGAAAAAAAAAATTAAGTGAAGAAGGTCAAAGCAGATGGATTTGGAGAGCAATTATTTTCCCAAGGGCTACACATTAAGGTCTCTTAGGTAATAATGCCTATCACTCTTTGCAGAGAAAAAATGCCCAAACAGAGGATGTAAAAATATATCCATAGTGCAAGACTGAGTGTATCCCAGTTCCCTCTCACATTACTACTGCTACTTACCATGTACATTTTATGACAGAGAGAAAGTTAAAATGACACAGACCATGCTATAGCCAGTGAATCAAAAAGGTTGAAAAAAAAGGTTTTCAAGATTCTCCGATATATAAAAAAAAGACTGTTCTTTGTTTCATTTTTCTGCTTTTTTCAGCTTCTTCCAAAAAACTAAAACAATCTAAAACAATGTTTTTGTCTGTATAGCTAAGTGAACTGAACTGAAATCTATTAAAAATATAGAAGCTCTTCAGTTCTTTTTTTATCCAATACACTTGATGTGGATACTTGGGTGGATATAATTTGATATCTGGTATCGAAGACGTTGAAATAAATATCCAGCTAATGACAGATTAATTTGACGCTTCGGGGCATTAAATTATTTTTAGAACTGCTTGAAGTGGAAGAAAATAATAGAGAGAGAACCAGGGACTTGGTTGTGCCGTAATTTACTTTTGAAGTGGCACGTTAGCGACATTAAACATTCTTAATGAAATAAAGTTCAAAGTTCTCGGATTTCGGTTCATATAGTTTCCTCAGTCATGGTATAACTTGTTTAACATAGACTAACAATAACCCCACAAAGGTCTTTTCTCAATCTTTGAACACTCAGTGGAAAGAATGTTCTAAGAATCTTGGTTAAACACAGAGGTAAAAATAAAATCAATTGAATTCAGGGGAAAAGGTCAAGTACAATGACTCACGCATTACATATGTGGGTGTCCGGGATAAAACACCGCAAAACCCCAAATGAAATTGTTGAAGAGATGAGTTCCCATAATCCTCCACTCCATGCCGACACCCAAGTGCCAGATGATTAGGTAATGAAGCTCATTACGAATGTGATGCCCCATTTCCATTGGCAAATCCAATGACTGTGGATTTTTCTTAACTTTCCGGTTCATTAGACTGCTGAAGAAAAGCTTAAAGTGAAACATAAGTACTTTGTTTTGTCCCAAATACCTGTTCCAAACCATCAGCTCCTAAAATGACCCAATGCCAATGGGGACACTTGAAAAAACGAAACGATATTGTCAGGCTGGAAAGGCTAAAATTTACAAAGTCCCTATACTAGTAGAGAGATTGTACACAAACTTTCCTTCTGACAATCACATGAACATTCCCTTTAGAGTACTTTAATTTTACAAAAATATTTTGTAGAAGCCCACGCTGTGCTTGGTCATTAGTTATTTATTTCAATGCCAAAATGTTTTGCAAATGATGTCATGGCTGTTTCTGTACCCATGAAGAGCAAATGTTATATATCCAAATTAATTTGAATCAGTGACCATGTTTTTTTATTTTATTTTTTTGGGTACACATTTGGGTATGATGATAAATTTGGTGTGTGACTGCAATAAACAGACTGTAGTCATTATTTAGCTTTACATTTAGTGAAATTTGAAGTATCACTTTGATGTATAAACTGCATATCTCATTGGTAAAATCCTTAAATCCTGTAGTTTGGTTGTAAATATGATAAAAAAGAACCATTTTAGTTAATGAGGCAGAACTAAATAAAAAGCCCTCTTGCCTTGTTTTGGCAGAGTTCAATGGAGGGATGGACTCCAGTCAAATTTTTAATTTGATATGTTGCTTATTATGGATCGCACACATACAATCCACAATTGAGAGGTGGTTCCGGTGCACAGTAAGCTCCAGAACTGAATTTTACCCCAAATGTCTTATGACTGATTAAACTGTCGCCTCAGCACCAAATTATTCTGGGAATATCAACGTGTTGCATGGACATTAAGGTATCTTAGGTAATCAACTCTAATACAAGACAAATTATTGATATATTCTTTACGTATTGCAGGCATATGGTCAAGTCTCAGCCGAAACCTAATATTAGATAAAATTACCCTGAGTGAACAAATGACACAAAATCATCACACTTATTTAATTTATTCATAAAAGAAAGTGATGCAACGCCCAACGCCCTCCTGTGAAAAACTAATTGCCCCCTTAATAACTGGCTACTCCACCTTTAGCAACCATAACTACAAGCAAAAACACTTCCCGTTATCCCTTATAAATGTATGTGTGTGTGTGCGTGCGTGTGTGTGTATGTGTGTGTGTGCGTGTGCGTCTGTGAGTGTGTGTGTGTGTGTGTGTCTGTGTGTGTATGTGTATGTGTGATGGCAACACATTTTAAATAGAGGGCAGTAGCTGCTAATCTGTTTTTTCTGTTAATTAAAGGGGTAACGTTAAGCTTTTTCCAAAGCTTTTCTGCTAACATTAGCCAGCAGCTGATCTCCGGAAAACACTCTGACGAGACATTCGCTAGCAGCTGATCTCCGGAAAACACCCTGACGAGACATTACCTAGCAGCTGATCTCCGGAAAACACTCTGAGGCGACATTAGCCAGCAGCTGATCTCCGGAAAACACTCTGAGGCGACATTAGCTAGCAGCTGATCTCCGAAGACACTCTGAGGCGACATTAGCTAGCAGCTGATCTCCGGAAAACACTCTGACGCGACATTAGCTAGCAGATGATCTCCGGAAAACACTCTGAGGCGACGTTAGCTTGCAACTGATCTCCAGAAAGGAGGGAACAAAGTGAGGGAGGGGAAAACATTATGGAAGTATAGTAATATACTAATGGAAGTTTTAAAGTATTGTTACTGATTGAAAGACGGCACTACCCAGAGCTAATTGATTTAAAATAAAAAAATAAACATCAGCCTCCCAAGTGGCTTAGTCAGTTAAGGTGCTCAACATCTACAGTTCAAACCCAGCCTCATCTAATTTGCCGATTGTGACCGTGAGAGAACACCGCGGCCGCGCACAATTGGCTGAGGTCTGCCCACCTAGGTGGGTTCAGTTGGCTGGGCCTCTCTCAGCTGGTTGCTAATGAGCATCTTGCAGGAACCTTTCCTCTGAGCGACTGTGTAGCATGTGTCAATGTGGTGAAGGGGAAACGAATGGGTGCCTGGAAGGCAACAGGGACGTGCATTTGGCGAGCCAAGATGCATCACCACAACTGGTGAATCAAAATTTTGAAAAAAATTTTTTTTGGAAATTATTGTTGAAAAAAAGAAAATATCCTGTACAGTTTTGGGATCTTTGATGGTTAGTTATTTGTCAACTCTCGGTACCATTTTAACAGTTTGGTCGCTTTCTAAAATCGAGGCTTGATTCTTGCCCCTGTGTCCCTGGGCTTTTGGAGGACAAAAATGCATCACTTTCCTTAGAGATTCCTCACAGAGGTAGCAGGAGTTTGAGTGAAGAGAAAATTGTGCAGTAGAAAAGGAGAAAAATCAGACCGGCATAGGGCTTTATTGAATGATCCAACTGAATGCAGTTGCTCCGGGCAGTGAGACAGCCTCACTGAGAAATGTAAAGAGTGCATAAAGGGCCCACCTGTGTGACACGGTGCTAGCAACACGCGGTGAAACCCTGTCGAGCCAACAGGTTGGGGGGCCAGACCTGCATCCCTCTGCATGTTAATGGCCTGGCCTGTCAATATGCAGAACAAAAAAATAAATACGAAGGAAGAAAACACTGCAAGAATCAAATACCAAATACGACTACAAATATGACTTGAAATACGACTTCAAATACGACTACAAATACGACTTCAAATGCGACTACAAATCCGACTTCAAATACGGCTACAAATAAGACTACAAATACGACTTAAAATACGACCACAAATACGACTACAAATACGACTACATTGTAAGCAGCACTGCTCTGAATAAACATTCTGAACCGAAAAAATAAAATAAAATAGGACTTTAAACAGTACCGAAAGTGGCTCACTAATTGTGTTAATAGAAAAAGGCTGCTCCAGTCCTCCCCAGCAGATAACCAAATGAAGAGTTGCGTTATTTAGTCATGTAACACTTGACAGGGGGACTCTGGTTATTCAGTTAATTAATCCACTTACTTAGGAGGATTCTGCAGTTCCAGAAGTGACATAAATAGTCCAAATAAATTAAACTACATTTTTTATTTTTGCCTTTAATGATATTCCCAAATAATTAAATAGCAGGAATGTATCAAAACATATTATGTCAAGCTTTTAAAACTTTTAACTTAATATATTTTTGCTAAGATTCAAGCCAGAACAAAATATTTGCTGTGTACAAAAAATATTAATGCACTCATGGTCACAAACAGGATTATAGTTTGTTTCTATTTATTTATCCTGAATCGGTGCGTAGGGTTTTTAAAATGTTTTATCTGCAGGTACCCATGTTTGTAAAAGTGGATGAGAGTGAGTCCAAATTAGTTATTTTTCTAGGTTAACACAGTTGGTTTTCCTTACGTTATCAAACATATGTGGAAATTATTCTTGTATCACTCTGATTTTATTATAATTGTTTTTTCAATTAAAAAAAATTCATTTTTAATTTTAAGAGAACTTAGGTAGATTACTGGAAATAATAAGATCTAGTGTTGGAAGAGATGTTTTGACTGTTTTATTCTCATTAACCGTTTTATTTTCTCCTGGAAAAGATGCTGGAGCCATTGTATGACTGAGAATGAAATTTAACTGGACAAATCAACTCTTTGAATCAGTTCCCATTAAAGCATGGTCTCGTCCTGTAAAAACACAGAGTGTCGTGTCATGCAGATGATGCAACCATGCACTTTGACTTTTAATTCGACTGTAGATGTTTTCAGGGTTGTGATAATCCCAGTTAAATTCCAAATGACAGGCATATCACAGCCTCCTCTATGGTAGAAGTTGGAAAGGGTTTTTGTATATTATCCTAGCTAACACCTGTCTGAATGATTTTTAATGCCTCCTCTTCAGCTCATGTTGAAAATAAAAATGGATGCAAAAAAATACTAAGATGTAATTAACTCTTCATAATTACCTCAATGAGAATTTGCCAGCATAATTTATGAAGTGTTATCTCACAACTGTCTGCCTCGCGTTTGCAGAACCTCACGGACTTCAGATAGGTGAATTTACAGCAGCTGTACAGAAAGCTCTGTGCGGTTTGCAGTGTAATATCACAAAGGAACCGGAGGAAACGCACACGTTACGCCTTTGCATTATACCATTTTTAAACTTTAAATTCACCTAAACGGCGAGTCATCTGATCAGTGTTTGACAGCAAAACGTCACTTTGTTAAATAGTAAACCAAAACACATCAGTACTAGTATTTGTTACTATTTATCAGATTACGGAAAAAAAAGTGCAAATAAGCGAAGGGTAAAACATTCAAATAATGTTTTTTTTCTGATTGCAATGTGATTGAGCCACTCTTGACGACCTGCTTAAATATACACAAATGCACACGTAATTATACATACGCAATTATCCATTTTAAAAAGAACACTAAAAAACACCAATCAGTTTTAAATGGTAAACAAGATCGAAGACCTAACTTCAGAAGGCTATGGACCTTTGCAGACGCCCTTACCCAGCCTCCCCGTCCCGCCCAGCAGCAGTAAGAAGCAGGGTCCCCGGGGCATGGCCCAGCTCAGAGTGAAACAGACCCGTCGGAGCACATATCATTGGTTTGGGAAACCGAACAGCGCTGCTGTGGCCGCCTTTCGAGAAGCTCAGAGCCAGTGTTTGGGCGTTGGACTTGCGTTTGTAAATGCATGGTGTGTCTTTGTTTAAAGGCAATCTGACATGCAGCTGCTTTCAGGAATCGGTCCACTCTGCTTCTGACATAGCACAGGAAGGCTTTGAACATGATTCAAACTGTTAGCACACCGTCATATGCAACCTATTTTTACTTATAGCTGGACTAAAACTGGATTCAAAAGGTTTTGTTCTATGTGTTTTTTCTTAATCTGGAAAAGAGTAGTCAGACTAATGACCAGACCAAATCCAAACCACGCCATGGCAGAGTACACGAAAATCTGTGAAATAACTTTGGACCAAATCAAGCCCTTTTCGCCCGTCAAAAAAGGCCTATCACGTATGGGTTTAGACGGAAGAGTGTTATCGCCCGGCCAAATCTAAAGTTATCCTAGAGCGATAACCCACATCCACATCCATACACATATATATCTTTGTATTCCAATAAATAATGAGATATGTGGCACACAGCGTGGTCTTGTTACAGACATTACGAGACAGGGGAAGGTGAGACTCAGAATGTACAAGCTGCCTCAGAAGCCAAACAAAGTATTGTCATGGAAGGCATGTGTGGGTTTTGTTCAGGTTTACCTAAATATTGTATAATATGGATAATATTACATGTACAATAAACTGAATGACAAACCAAAGTAAAGGAAACGCAACTCCAGAAAGCCATTATTAAACCTTATTAGCCAATGAGCACAGCGCAACTTCCAGTAATTATTATTTAGTACAATAATTATTTTTTATAAAGGGGTTATAAATCTAACTTACCCTAAATAAATATAGGGTTAGTATCGTTGGGTATATTTTCATTGCCTTGCCTGTTTCCGGGTCTTATTTAACATCAGGAACTCGCGCATTCCTGTGTTCGCTTTTAAAACGAGCGATACCTGTGCCCGCGCACTGAGAAGAAGTTACTTTTGCTACCAGGATGAACCATTTCTATAAAAAAAAACAGCATTGTAGTTTCTCGCGTGCTCGATGCGGGTTTGGTTTGACATTAGCGGGTTTGGTTTGACGTTAGCATGTTGCTCTTGAGCTCTAGCCTGGCAAGATGCTGGATTTTGTACTCTGTGGCCAGCAATCCCCGCCTTTTTATTTTAACGACAAGCAACAGCTCAGTAAGAGAAAATAACCACATCTCCCAAGCAAGGAAAGGTTAGACACCTGAATCCAGAGAGCAGAACTGACTGCGAGGCTGACTCACTTTAGAGGCACACTCTGCCAGGACAGTAAGCTGCCATGGCGTTAGTTGTTGACAAGACATTTTGCTAAGCACCTATTAACCCAGGAAAACAACCATGGAGTAATGAAACAGAGTTATAATCACATTCTGGCTACCTCTTTTTATAAACATTTTTTCAACGGGTGTGAGAAAAACAGACACGTTGCCCTATCTATAAATACATGCATGCATGCGTTCGATATATAGCAGGGATGCGGAATACATGCGATGCAGCTCTGTTTTGTGTTCTTCATTATAAATGTTTGTGTCGACAGGGTGCACCACACCAGATAACAAAGGATACTTTTTAATGTTTTGAAAAGTTTTCCGCAATTTCCTGCACGCGTCAAGCAACCGTGAAACGCAACAATTAAAGCATTGTCTCCCTTCCCTTTTGTATCGACAAAAGAAGATGAATTCCTGTACACAACAGGGTAATTATTTCTGGCACTTAGGCTTGGCTAATTAGGGTATCTGCCCGTCTCTCCGGTTCTGTCTCAGCTCGCAGCTGGATAGCCCCGGAATCAAGCTGTTGAACAACAATTTCAATTGGAATATTCTGTGCTTGCCCCCTGATGTCCCCTTCCCTCCTTCCAGTGTTTTTTTTTGTGTGTGTCATACTAGGGAAGAGCCATACAAACTGAATGGTGTCCTGCATAGGACAATTAGAGCTGAGAGTTATGATAGCAGTGCGGGGGCACAGTGCAACTCAGGAACTCTACATCTCGGCTGGAAAACTGGGAAATCGCTGGAAACGATGACAGTCCTGGTTATGATGGAAACCAAATAGAAGTTAAGCCTAGTGTTCTTCCCATTTGGAGCCATTTCACAGACACGGCAGGTGTTTTTTTTTTTTGGTTTGCTTGGATTTTCTTTGCAATTGCTATTTGTTTCAGAGGCAGGCCTCACAGGAGACTTAAAACAGTGTCGCTTTACATTACAGGTTAATCTTTTGCCAGTGGCGCTGGGTCGATGAGGACTGGTTTGTGGGGTTCAGTGCTTTGCTGTGAGAAGAAAATGATCACCGCACGTGTCCTCGAGACACTGGAGACATCAGTTCTCACCTTTGGCACTCTCCCGACAGGCGAACTACCCCTGCGGTCGAAATGTCATGTCACACTCTCATTAAGGCGAGCGCAGCACGCAGCGGTTAACGAGAGCATGTTTGTTTAGTGGGAGCGAGGGATGGAGGGATGGGTGAACGGAGACAAGGACGCAAGCGCTTGAGCTGTTAACAATGAAAGATGAACGCATGGCAGACCGAGATGCCGGCCTCCCGGGACTCTGGCCTCGGAGAGTCGCTGCTCCGCCGCGTTGTTTCCCGGCTATTAGGCAATGCTCTTCGCACAACCCTTTTCACGCCCGCTGCAGAAAAGAGCTGCGAAAAGCAAGGCATGTGACACGTGTTCTTTCTGCACCGTGCCCCGCTTTCCATAGACAAAGCATGGCAAAGAGAAGTTATCAGTCAACACAGTTACATTCTAATTAACGTCACATTCTGCCACACTTTTTTTATGCAAATGTGCACCTGGTGAACGCTGTATTTTAGAGAAATCCATCTGTCTCGTTTTTTTGTCGTTTATTACCCGTTGTCAAAGGGCTCCCTTGGTTTAGAGGGCATGGATTGGTCAGTCCAGAAAACCTGGGCAGGTTTGATGTTATTTTCTTTATGGCCCAGCAGCGCAGACAACAGGCAAGCTTTTGTTTTCTGCCTCTAGCTGAAAGTGTTTCTTTCCCTGTCCAAGACTGCTGTTTCTTTTCCCGTCCAAGACTGGTGTTTCTTTTCCAGTCCAAGACTGCTGTTGCTTTAGAGTTCAGTAACGTTTGGTAAGAAACAGTCACTATAATGAGAGATTGCACCAGAGTGCGGATTTTCTGTGGGTTAAAGAACTGGTGCTCCATAGAACTGGCTGGGCTGGATAGAGAAAGGCTGGGGCCAGGATAAAAACTTTGCCAACCCGCTAAACGCACTTTACAATTAAATACAATTTTATTAAATGTTATTATCAGGTTGCTAAAGTTTTGATTTGGCCCCAGCCTACGTATGAGATATATATTCTGCCTCTATCTTTTGACAAAACCCCACCATTGTAAAAAAAAAAACTGTTTGTCAAGTGAGCGAAAGCTGAACTTTGTATTTGGCTAAGTATTTTCCCTTTTAGTTTTTTCTTTTCTTTCTCAGGTTGTTTTTACGTAGTAATTTTAACTTCTACTCCTCTTAAGGAGACTCCTGGGCATTCACTCCATGAAAAGGAGTGTTTCTTTTTTAGCTTGAACTGCAACGACGTAGCTGTCGTCAAATCAATTTTCAGCTGTGTTTTTTGTGCATCCTCTGAGGGTTTTGGTTGTTTTGCCAATGTATTTTACAAGGTTATTTGAGTGGGCTCTGGGCTGTCTCAGCAGCGCTCCAGATGGACAGCGAAACTCCACTCCCCAAGGTTGTTGGAGCTGAAAGGCCCTTTTCTTTCGCTGGAATTGCCAAATAAATCTCCCAACACGTCTTACGTATTGGTCTGCACCTGGAACATGTAGGAGAGCCTGTTATACCTTCACACAGTGGTCTTTACCTGGGAAGGCAACCCATGGAAACTGCCTTAACACCCACGTAGTTAAAAGATCATAGAACCTCAACTGATTGGATCTAACCTCCCTCCATGGCGTCTTTGCAACACCTTTCCGTTTCAATCCATGTTATAATTTTTGCACTTGTGAAGGTCATCCTTATCAGAGCATCTCATTCTTTATTGGCATACAAAGTCAGAATCCACCGCCTCACTGGCAGACAATTGTTCACCAAACATTGATATTTTATCCTTTTACTATAGTTATTATAATTTTCATTTTCATTAACAAAGTAAATATTTCTGCTTCAAGGAAATCTAACCTTATTAAGCAGTAAGGTCCTAAAGAAATCTAACCTTATTAAGCACTAAGGTTCTAAAGACATCTAACCTTATTAAGCAGTAAGGCTCTAAAGAAATCTAACCTTTGGAATGTAATATGGAATCCAGGATGTGACTGTATTTCCACCTGGGCCACATTCTGAAAGGTGTCGTTTTATACGGTGGCTATCCAGTGGCCCAGGTTGAGGATAAGCAATCAAGCAAGATAACCGAGTAGCTAGAACAGAGATGGGTATGGGTTGGGATGTTATTTAAAAAAAAATCAGAACTTCTGTCACCATGTCAGTTTCAGGAGTCAGAGCTCATCCTTTTCCATTTAATCCGTCCTTATACAAAATTATACGTTTCCAAATTAGACATACACGCTTTTCTTCCTAAAATTCAGCTACTTATGAGATGCGCAGAGGGGATTTACAAACATTTTGTCATTTAAAATTCTTGAAGCCAGAGGGAACTTGGGAACAATTAGACAGATGGGGGAGAAACTGAAAGAAGCAGAATTTTCTCTGTACGGAATGTGGTTATCTTTCGTGGGTTATCCTTTTAAACGCTTCGTTTTCTCGGATAAAAGCAGACGAGAGGAAATAAACTTAGTTCTGCCTGCAATCTTCAAATCCTTAGTGTTTATGGCAGATGAGTCCAATTTGCTTCTTACTAATGCCGTTAGATCTCAAAATAATAAATAATTAAATACTTATAACACCAATTACATTGTATTAATGCAAAAGCATATGGTCCGCTTATCGTCAGCCATGACCTCCCATTTCCTGTTTCACAAAGCATTACATTTCTACACTATATATATATATATAATGTATGATAATTATTATATATATAATTTTTTTAATGGCACGGTATAGTTATTTTTTCTTTGCAGGCTTCACCCATCCAAGACAAAAAGACTGCACGATGGTGAGGTGTACATTTTATTTCAACTTCAGCTATTACCGCATTGATATAATAACTGGAGAAAAAAAAAACAGTCAGCCACCTTCTACTGATTGATTGACTTTAATATCCCAAATTGTTGACTTCACTTTCGGCTGGCTAGAGCCTGTATTGTGATAAACTAACCTCTAAAGTATTGTAACGGGCTAATATTTATCGTGGGGACGTGCCATCGTTACATAGCTAGCTCATTTCGGCTCCTCGCCACTCAATGTCAATGTCTGATTTTAGTTTCCAAATGATTCAAGAAGCAACACACAATTCACATAAAAATCTTACAGACTGACCAAGAAACTACCAGTGACTGAGATCCTTGCTGACTCAAATCATAATGACAGGTTTACTGCAGGTGGCACCTAATGCGTAATACGAGCTTAAATTGAAACAATATTACGGGTAGCTCTTTCAGAAACTTTGGATCTATCTCTGCAGAACACATCCCCACTGTTTGAAGAGACGCAACTGTGTAAAACAGGGAGAGTTATGCCTGTTCAATATCTACTTTTCCCCTTTCTTCTTTTGTTGTACTACCAGTTCTATTTTGTTGTACTGGTGAATGATACTTGTAATGGTGCCGGAGATTAATCCAGTAGTGGATCAGTTAACGTGAAGGCAGAGCCCCAGGGTGACATTTTTGCCTGGTTGGCAAGATGATGGGGAGAGTGATAAGGAAGACGTTTAATCCTCTTTCATCTTATTTTTAGTTGTGAACTAACAGGGATTTAAAACACCTGTGTAACACAAACTCATGTCTGAGCAATGTTACCAAGAGCTTGTTCTGTGTTTTTGAGTTTTTAATACAGTAAAAAAGAGGGGCCGTGTAGATAGCACAGACTGGTATCAGATGTGAACATTGCTGGAAGTGACCAGAAAATGAACAGACCACAGTACTATAAATAAAACCAGGCTTTACGAACTTACTGAGTAGGCATTGACATTTTTATGGACATATTACTAGACTCATGGCTGAGATTGAACTGACGACAAAATGTGTGCATGGGATACGGCATTGCATTTTCAATGCAAAGTTTATGGGTCGATTTTATGAATTTACGCTGCCTGCAGAGATTCTGACATGCATGACGCTGTTGGATTCGGCACAGCGTGTCATAACAAAGGTCTGGAACATATTTTGACGCAAACTTTTGGCAAGAATATTGACTTGGCTTTGTATTGTAGGATAGAGCCATGTCACCCAAGTTTGAATCATGTCAACGAATCCCTCTTTGACGCTAAAGTGCTTTGTCAGAGTGAGAAAATGCCATCAGATTTCAAACCATCCCCAGCTTGGTGGGGGATGATGGTGTAGCCACCGGCTTGTCAGTCGTTGCCAAGCAATGCTGAGTGATAGGTCTGGAGGATGACTGCACAACTGCGAGCTGTAACCGCGCACATTGGGCACTGATCAGCACCCATTTATTTCATTCCAGGGGCTACAGTTCCACCACGCCAAAAAAAGCACACGTACACAAAACATGCCCCGCAAATGATCAACTGGCAATTTCCAGATGCTTTGCAGGGGTGTAAAAAATTGTGTATGCACTCACACAGATCCATCATTTTGTCGCTTAAGCAGTGGGATAGCGATTTTGCTCTTCTAGCACACAGCCGCCAACTTATTACCACCAGTGGTGGTTTCTCCGATACTCCAAAGGAAGCTGAGCTTTATTGTATATATCATATCTGATGTTCGTTTGATGTTAGTATTTTTTAAATTATTGCAACTGTATGTATTGTTTTGTGAATATTTTCAACACTGCCATCCTCCAATTACTACAATTTATGGCTCAGCTTGACATTGAGAACACATTGCAACGAATATCTAGTTACAGTTTTTACCTGTTAAACGCAGGAACAAAATGAAACATTACATTTTTATTTCAATCCTACTGGGGGCCGGACCAAATCAAACCCCCGTCGCTCCCTTTCTGCTGGAGGGTTGCACTGAATGGTCAAACGAGGGGTTTTTTGACGATCTCCTCAATTTTGACAGATGACAGAAGTCGAGGGAGCAGTGGAGAAAATGCGTGTGATGCATTTTCCTGGATCTGGATGGGTTTATTTTTGGAGAAAGTCAAAGGAAGGCCATCAACCCACACTGCCAGTTCCCAACTCGTACACATGATGACGGATCTGTTATGGTATGGGCAGCCATCTTGCCAGAGTCATTGGGTCTTGTTTTTACTCTGATTGGCAGAATAAGAGCCAAGCAACACAAATCCGTTTTAGGTGACACATGCAAACCCTGTGATGCAATCCTTGCTTCCTCAAGTTTTCCCCATATTCCGGGATGAAAAAGCCCTCCGTGCACACTGCTAAGTGGTTTAATGAACACCAGGGTGTCAAACGCCTTCCATTTCCTCCCCAATCACCAGACTTTTATTGGAAGTTCTGGAAGAGTGTGCAGAAGTGGATTTCCACCTCCTTCATCTCTTCATCTATATAAAACTTTGTCTCTGTTGTTGATGTAATCATGCCCTGGCCACCTTTTCCAGTATGTGGTAGATTAGCTAGCTCAATGTCGCGTTGCCCAGGCAACAAAATGAAACTCTGGGTTTTCGTCTGTGCTGAGGGGAGAAAGGACTTTCATTCTTACATTCTTTCTTATTTAAATACCTTCTACGGATATATAATAATAAGCTTGCTTTAAAAAAATCCTGTACACATATTTAATATAGTTCTATTTAAAACAAATTCAAATTATGGCAGCATGTTTCAGTTTATTTTATTTTAGGTACAGAAATTAGGGCATGGAATGCTACAGCCGTGCTAGAGCTTTTTAAAAAAAAAAAACAAAAAAAAAAAAACATTTTGATCTCACTTGCCAACGTATGGTGAAGAGCAGGATTTTCTACATACTCACCACGACTCGATTCTGCGAACCTTCAAAATCAATTCAGAGTGATTGAAATATTGGGGGGGGGGGGAAAGTGGTTTGAGTGAACTTAAAGTGGTTGAGAGTCACCTGAGTGAGGTTCACTGGGTTTCCTGTGGTTAATTAACACAGGAATTCTATTTCAGAGACTGAGGGAGATTGCCCTACACAGCCTTTGTGAAGGACAGCTAGGAGGTTTGTTTAAAAAAACCCACAATGCTTTGTTTCGCTTCCCTGGCTTCATCCAGGAAGTCATGTACTGGTTCCTGTCTTTTTACTTCAAGCAGTTGTTTTGCCGTTTTCTTTAAGATCGGTGAGTGTCTTCTCCTGAAGGTCTCACTGTTTCGCAATAAATAAATTGTTCTGAACTCTGTTTCTAACATACATTTCAATTCACAAATTACTCTGAAAATCTAATGATAAAAAAGATAGATATAATAGTAATAGTTTATTTATATATGTATAACTGCTATAAATGTCTGTTTGTTTCCTTAAAATAAACTGTGTGTTAAAGGCAATGTTTAATTAATTAATTATTTAGCAAATTAGATCTTTCAGGGGGTTTTTAATTTTTTTTATTTTTTTATTTTTTTGCCAAAAATAATATAAAATATTGATTCACTGGATCTTACTGGAACTACTTATTTGTTTCAAGCAATGAAAGGGAAAATGTTCTAGCCTGCAGAGGTGCATTCACTTCTTGCTACACAGAAGTAACATATATTTATTCTGCTGACACCTAGGCAATTTGTATACATTTCACGAAATTTAATTCAACTTGAAGAGAGACTTTGAGGCGATTAACCCTTTGGTGGGGTATTTTCTTAGCAGTAAAGTGTGTTTATTATATTGAAAGCATTCATTTACATGAGATTTGATTTAACAAGACTAGTAAAGCAGTTTTCCAGGTTATCACAATACGTCCAAGTATGTTATGATGTGTTTAAATTCCCTATTTGCTCTGTATAGTTTTTAGTTTTAACATTTAGAAATGTTAACTGCCTACAATTGACCAAAATATAATTCCAATGCAAGCAATAAGTATTTCTGACAGGATGCATGGGTGCACACCACATAGAAGAGGTTTTCATGGTGTTAAACTGCATCTTAGGTGCTGATGCCTTGTGAAATGAACACAGTAATCGGTCGCACATCTGAATAAAATTCAGAATGATCTGATGCATCGTGTAACTCGTATACGGACGCATAGCAACTCTCGAAAGTGCAGTTTTATAATCTGCCGCCCAACGGTCCTTTCTCAGCGGATTAGTGGCTGCAAGTCGTTTAACAGCCTCGTGTAAAAGTAAACCATATTGTTTGGGAATTAAGTGCCGCATAAAGGCAAATTACATGTTACAAATAACAGGTTTCAGAGTGTCTGAAAATAGCTTGGAGGGTTCCGGTCTATTTTTATTTATTTATTTATTTATTGTTCTCTTCAAACTTCATAGTGTGCAGCACGACCATCAAATGTCAGAGACATTTTAAATAGAAACAATTGCTCCTGGTTTTTACAGTGTTTTTTACAAAGAGATCTTTGTTACAATGGAGCTGCTCTACAAAGGGGAGGAGGCTTCAACTAATGCTACTATTAGTATGCGCAGAGATTTTTTTTGGCGTTGATATTTTCAGCAACATATAATTAATAACGTGCGAAAGATGTTTCGGGTGCTTCAAGACAAAACTTATGTTTTCACTGCAATTGGTCGTGAACTGCTTAAGAAGATAAATTAAAACGAAGTAAAATATTATAATAATATATGGGAGGCTGGGTGGACTGCTGGGTGGACTGCTGGGTGGACTGCTGGGTGGACTGCTGGGTGGACTGCTGAGTGGACTGTTGGGTGGACTGCTGGGTGGACTGCTGGGTGGACTGCTGAGTGGACTGTTGGGTGGACTGCTGGGTGGACTGCTGGGTGGACTGCTGGGTGGACTGCTGAGTGGACTGCTGG
>JAOVYW010063850.1:0-16006 GCA_025775045.1 Hiodon tergisus
GGGGTTCAGCAATGATTCTTCGTTGAGTCCTTCAACCTGTGTAATCAGGTTTGCCCGCTGGTGTAACACCATTAATCCTAATAGTAAGGTGCTCGGAGTTAACCGCGTGTTCCCAATGGCGCAACAGCTGTGCCACCCATCTGCCCCTCCAACATTCCCATGCGGAGTTCGGACTAGGAGGGAAAGGGGTGTCCCACCGTCACACGGCGATTACCACGGCCACACACGGCCAGCGCCAACAGGAACCATTTAGCCTCTCAGTCAATACCATGAATAATTTAGCAGAGCGGTTCACAGCTCATAATGAAATGGCGAAAGTGAGTTTCCTCTCCGTTCTGGCAGACGTTCATTTTCGCTCATTGTGTGAGTGGACAAATGTACAGATAAATTCCCCCAGGAACACCCTGGTCTTCTCCTGCCTGAAGCCACAAAAATTATTTATAAATATAAATCGCAAAAATGTAAAAAAAAAAAGCAGAAATAAGTGTTAATATCGCTCATTATGTTATATCGAAAAGGGATGGAAAAAATGATACAGTATACTGTAGTAACACTCAAGTATTTTGACTTTACACAGACGGACGTGGTAGGACTGTGATTGGACAGTGAGTGAGGAGAGACGATTATCATTTATCAAACCGGTCTCTCAAAGACGGTCTCACGGCATCACAGAGAGATCGATACGCCGAAGAGAGTTATTTTTAGAGCGGGGAGAGAGCTTGAGGGCGCTGGAGACATTCGGGTTCCGGAACTTTCTACGATGTGGCAACCGTTCGTAAACTCACACACAACCGCCGCTTGTCCCGAGAGCAGGTCAGACGAGACAAACAGACAGTTTTAGAGAAGTCTGTGTTCTGCCCACGCAGAAGTCCCCTGCAGTTAGTTTTACCTGAAATTCTGGAATAACTCAGGGCATGTGACAGATCATGTGACCAAGGTACTTTTTTACCATGTTTTAAAAAATTTCTTCTTTTTTTTTATTATCACTGGCCGGTGTCAGAAGGGGAGAAACACCTTCTTAAGTGAAATAATAAATCCTTCTCCAAAGAAAGAGTTCCACAAATGCACAAAAATAAGGTTTAATTTGACCAAAATACATAGTAAAGAATTGTTTTTATTAAGTCCTGGCCTCACGACTGTGCCTCATAATATCACAGATTAATGGTTTCCCAGCCTTCCCGTGGGGTGGCATTTTCTACACCAGCCTCCCAGGATTAAACGCCACAGAAGCACTGATGTTCGCTGAGTTGAAAATAATAATCACTGTTCACACCAACACCCAACGCTCCTGAACACATGCAGGAGATGGCTTTGGCTGAATAATGGGGAGAGGGGGGTTCAGATATCCATACAGCCTCTGTAACTATAAATAGCTCACTCTATATATAGACGTTGCGTCACTAAAGTGGTGAAAATAGTCACAGAGCTGGGCTCAAACTAGAAAACGCACCTCTGTAAAACGCGCACGCGCACGCGCACTTTGTCCCAGAGCCGCTGCCAACAACAATACCAAAACACAACCCGATATCCGCTAGTTTAACTTAATTCTTCCGGTGCAAAAGCAGAAGGAGTGACCGGCCACCGGCCCCCAAATCACTTTCAATTACCCACCATTCCCCCAACTGCCATGCCTCATATGCCGTACCTTGGGTAATACGATAAGAGAAAGGTTAAACCCCCCACCCTTACGCAGGGCTGTACGAGAGAGAGGGAGGATTTCACAGAAGAGGCTGAGCAGTGAAACACCGGTGCTGACCCAGTGGGCGGAATGGACGGGTCGGGCTGCACATGGATCCGTCCTCCAACCCCCTGGCATTCTCACTGTCAGACAGCGTGCACACGCCGGACAAGTGCAGATTCACAAACACGGCCGCCCCGCACTGCAGCACGCGTGTAAATGTGAACCGACGCGCAAGCCCGTTAGCGCTAGGAATCTCTCTGAACGCTTCTGCAGAAATGAGGAGTACGCGTGGGTACGAGCACGCGGGTCTCCCTCAGACTACAGGAGCACCGGGGAAAGAACAGACACTCACACTGCAGGGCATACGCCTGTCCCCGGTTCCTCTCTTCGGTCCCTCACTCCTGGAATATTAATGCACCCACAGGGGAGACCCGAGCCTCTGCTGTCTGGCTCGGGGACAAGTGGCTGCCAGGATTTCCCGCACACCCCTCCCACTGCCCTCGCCGAACCGCACCGAGACCGAGCCCCAGCGGGAGTGAGCCCCACCGAGACCGAGCCCCAGCGGGACCGAGCCCCAGCGGGACAGAACCCCAGCGGGACAGAACCCCAGCGGGAGTGAGCCCCACTGAGACCGAGCCCCACCGAGACCGAGCCCCAGCGGGACCGAGCCCCAGCGGGACAGAACCCCAGCGGGAGTGAGCCCCACTGAGACCGAGCCCCACCAAGACCGAGCCCCACCGAGACCGAGCCCCACCAAGACCGAGCCCCACCGAGACCGAGCCCCACCGAGACCGAGCCCCACCAAGACCGAGCCCCAGTGGGACAGAACCCCAGAGGGACAGAACCCCAGCGGGAGTGAGCCCCACCAAGACCGAGCCCCACCGAGACCGAGCCCCACCGAGACCGAGCCCCACCGAGACCGAGACCCAGCGGGACCGAGACCCAGCGGGACCGAGACCCAGCGGGACCGAGTGTGCCATGCATCCTGACCAAGACTCTGTTTATTTAACTGTACCGGGTTTGGGACAGGTTCGGGATCCCGCAGGTTTGTGCTATGCGGACTGTCTTTGGAGTTTCCTGGTTTGCTAAGCTGTAAAGCCCAGTCTGCACTGGCATTTCCAGTAAGCTTTCTAACGATACCCCTTTCCTTAACAGCCAAAATGTGAAACGGCAATGTTCTAATATACCCAACTATAAACCCACTCAGGAGATCTTCAAAAGCATCCTGGTAGAGTTTTAAAATATGCAAACTGGGACTTTAACCGTTGTGATTTTCTGCCCTCAAGAAATCCCCTGGAAAGGAAAACTATATAAATGAAGGATTCCATTCGACATTGGGGCATTAACGAGGTCTACTTCAGCAGGAAAAGATTCCTCTTAAGCTTATCCATATAAACCACTTTGACGCCTGGTGCTTCAGGTATTCGTTTCATCTACTTAACATAGAAGTTGGATTCATTTCTAATGTCACGTCTAAGATTCTGGAGAAAAGGAGGAAGTACGTTTTTTTTTATCCACACCTAGTGCGAGTGAGGTTAGCAACCAGAAATCCCCAGTTATTTTGGCAACAGATGAGACAACGTGAGCTGACTGCTCAGAATTCTGGCTCACATTGCATATTACATCAAATACAGTAACGTCCTTGGATGTTAGAAATGCCCATCAGATGTGATACAATGTTATGTCATGACACTGTGATATCATGTCACATCAGATGTGATACACTGTGATGTCATGACACTGTGATGTGATACGTCTTGATGTCATGACACCATGATGTCATGTCACATCAGATGTGATACACTGTGATGTCATGACACCGTGATGTCATGTCACATCAGATTTGATACGCCGAGATGTCATGTCACATCAGATGTGATACGCCGAGATGTCATGACACTGATGTCATGTCACATCAGATGTGACACGCTGTGATGTCATGTCACACTGAAGCCATGTCACACCATGATGCGACAGAACATTTTCAGTTTAAATTTAGGCAGTCTGAGGACTTACATTTACCCTGACACGCAGTGTTGTACATTCAGCAAAAACTCTAACAGGTAAAATACCAACAGCAGGCCTACCAGAGAGTGAAAACAAACGGGTTGTCACAAACTGCGCATTTATAAACTTCTGGCCAACTAGTTCAGCATAGCCTTCTCAACGTCCTATCAGCCAAGGGTACGACCACATTAAAACACACACTCTACTCGTGGCCAGCTTGGATCTTCAACTTCCTTTGTAACCCCAATGAATCTGATATCACACGCTAAAGGGAAAACACAGCGCTCTAAAATAACTGATTTACATATAGCTTGGTATAGCCAAGTAATAATTTATTGAGATCATACATAAATGCCAATTTTGGAATAGATACTACAGTTTAGGTCTTTGGCTCCAAACCAGAACGGAGGAAACAGAGGCCTTTAAGAACAGACAAAAATTTTAATATCAATTTAAATACTAACACAACTGTGATCAATGATTTCAAAATTCCCCACAAAACCCGTAGCCAGTTACTCCTGCTAAATGTAACTGTAATAGTAATTCAAATATAAACTAAGATTCCTCGTTGACATGTCAAATTTCATTCCTGAAACTGAACTCTAACCAACATTGGTGTTCGATATTTTAACGTGTCCTGCTTTGCATGATTACCTGGATAATGTCTTTTGCAGATAAATTACTCATTTAAGCAAGCCTCCTTCCGAACATTTAAAAATTAAAAATAAAACATTTTAAATTTAAAAAACATGTAAGTGTGCGAGGGAGAGTGCAAAGATCTGTAGGGAGAACCAGAGGTAGATCATCACTAGCAGAAAGATTAACTTAACCATCCCACCACCCATAACCAACCCTTTAACAAATTATCTGTCGCCCTGCAACAGTGGTATTTTAGGTTTCCCTCAAACGACTTTGATGAAACCAAATATTTTTGTTGTTCAGAACAGGAAAGTCTGGCTTTCTGTAGGACTTTCAGCTCAGTTTGGAACAAACTGTAGTGTGACAGACAATCTGAACATACCCACCCAATCGCAGCACCTCAACCATTACCTATAATTTTCATCATCATCATTATTATAACAGTAATAATTATTATTTTCCCATTGGCATCCTCTCCCCACGTTTGATAAAATGAATGAATGCGCCTTTAAATCCGGGTTCGGTTAAAAGTTACATTGCAAATGAATTGTACAACGATGGAGAAGGAATCAGATTGGTACAAGATGCTTGTGAACTCAGTCATCACGGGAACGGTTCGAAGCATCAAAGACGAAAAATTAAATCCACTCAGTTTCTTGTCACGACTGTCACTAATAACCCAATAATAGATTTTAAAAAATATATATATATGGGGGCGTGACTTATAATTTTAACAGAAGGTAGGCTACTGAATTGTCTCGTGTCTCAGATATAGTTTACCCTATATTTTATACTTGTAAAGACATGACAGTAAATGACCTATACAAAACAACAACAAATGTTAATATGGATGTTCAACAAGCCATGTACATTTAATAACGTCAAAAGTTATTTTTAATTGGTTCTGACGTACTGACTAATATGTCAAATCCACGTAACATCTTGTGACACAAAATAAACATACCCAAAACCTTAAAATCGAAGAAACGGATAGCAGAAGAGCTTTAATATAGTTATTATAACACTCTTCAGCTTTTTAACAATATCACACGGACACAAATGGATCTCGCTGCTAAGCCAGCTACCCCCTCCGGAGACTAATGAAAAATACAGCAGGCTTACTTTGCGCTCCACCATGCACAAGTCTACATCGTCGGCATTCGCGGTTTATTTATCTTAATTCTAAGAAGTTATCAACGTCCCCAAGTAGCTAAGATGATCTCAGACTCAAAACGTTAGCTAGCCCTACCTCTGAATTTGTAATTAGCGAGCAAGTTTTCCGAAGGATCCGCATTAAAGTAGTTCTGGCTAAAGCCTGCTCACATTTGTCGCCTTCGGTTGATTTAATCGCGGTTATTTGAATATTGTCAGGGGTCCCTTTCAAAAATAAAGTTGGACTAAGAAAACATGGGGCTCCACTGTCCCATCCAAACTACCTTGTCCCAAATCACGAGCGCAGCCAGGCCACAGAGGTGCTGAACATTTTGTTATAACGTTACTCACCCTTATCGGAAGAACTGTCCAGTCCGGCGACACAATAATTAAAAACGATACCTCTGAAAAACGAATCATAAATATAAATTAAAAAAAAAAAAAAATAGAAATAGGTCAAGTGCCGAAGCTGTATGCCATCATTCGACACTTCTTGATTCCCCCCCCCCACCCAGCTAGACCACCGTCAGAGAGGGATCACTTGCTGTCCTCCACATAATGTAAGAACTCCTGGCGGACGCACAGCCATGAAGCAGGCGTTGAGACTCGGCAGCTGCATCAGCCCCGGTTGCAAGCACAAGACATTTAACGTGATTGATGGGGCGTGTGGTGAGTCACAGTGCGCGTCCCGCCTACTGTCGAATACACAACACGAAATGTGAACCCGTGTTCATACTTCCACGGCTGCTGGATCAGCCGAGATCTGCGGTATAAATCGTTCGCCATTCCCGTTCAAGACTATATTTTTTGCAATTTTTTAGGGGGTACTACAGTGATTAAAAACAACATGACGGTTTCGGTCGTGTGTATGGGGGGTAGGAACAAATGACTAAACATTACAAAGCACAAACGAAATGTCCCGAAAATATATGTAGGTGGTTAAAAGCGTGATGCAGGTTGGATGACTAAACCTTCCGGTTGCACTATGTAGGCAGTTGGGTACTTTGTATGATATTCATTCAGAGATAAACCATTGTAATTATATAGTAAACATAACATTAGTCCTGAAGCGTTAGCACTTTCACGTTACTTTTTGGTTTATGTTGTAGCGTTTATAATTATACGTCGGAATGCTACCACTCTGCTGGGTTCAAGCAAGGAGTCAGACACCAATTTCAACAGAAAGACGTGCTCTTTATTTACACATACGCTTACGACCGCCTTGACAAAAGCGGAACTAGCAATGAAAATAACTAACAACACAAGCAAGAACGCAGAAAGCCCTCACACGAACGAGCAAACCAGCCCACGGTGAGGGAACTAAATCTTAACCACATAACAACTAATTAAATTAATAATTAAATAATACAGCTAATTAAACTATTAACTGAACTACAAAACAATAACGCCATTAAAAGACGGAACTTTTAACACGCTACTTTCATTATTAACAGTTCGGGGGCCAGGCTTCCCAGCAGCCCCCTCGGGGATGGTTGAACGCCATTGGCGGGGAAAGCGCTGCTTTCCATCCCCGTTACAATACGTATATATATAAAAAACGTTCAGTACTCTAGATTAAAAGTGCCGTCCCCGGTTTGTCGTTTAGTTGGTTCTTCGTCACGTAGATAGCCCCACGTTTTAACATTTCTCCCTGGCAAAGCGGTTCCACCGAAGGTAGAGAATAATCATAATACGTGCCACTCGGAAACGTGTCTAAGAGTTTTTAGAAACAATTTGGTTTTACTGTGAGGTATGTCGGGAGTGAATTATGTTTTTAATTTAAGAAAAGTTTTTATATTGGTTTTGTGACTAAAACTTATTTCCTTGCTTGAATCCTCTGGCCTCCTGAACTGGGAACGGATTTTTGTTAATTTATTTATTTATTTATTTCCACAGACAAACAGGGTATTAGCCACGTGCATGTATGTTGCATGTTAAGGGCTAGGGCTCTGCATCTCAATGCATTTTTACCAAGGTGGAATGGCAGTTTCACAACCTCGTTGGCCTTTGCGGATATCACCAGCACAGTAATATCGCCGGCAATACTTAATCATGTGGAACTTTTAATTTTACAGGAAAGCACCAAAGTGCTTTGCATGAGGTCACGCAAGCATGCAAACTCACAGAAATGATCACAAGAACACTGCAGAGAAGCAAGCACTTTGGGTGAGACACCAGCCTGAAAACCCCCTGAACAGCAAGCCCAGGACAACCATGGCTCCCTTGGATGGCAAGCCAGAAGAAGCCTTGAGAGGCACCAGATTCTCCAGTCTCATCTCATCGGCCAAGGCCGTAAGTCGTAAAGTAAAGAAGGGAAGATTCACATCGACAGACTACGTCTGGTGAGGGAGGAGGACTTGCGTATGCGGCCCGGTTTGTCAGGTGGTATCAGAGCAGACAAGCCAGGAATTTGGACCGAGGCTCGTCTGTGATAGAAGTCCCCCAGGAGGAAAAGGACAGAAAAGACAAAACGAGGTTAGGTATCGGCTACAGGTTTAGCCATAACTGTATAAGTGTACCCTTTCCCTACTGGATAACATGTGGGATGGCTGCCTCATTCCCCGAGAGTTGTACCGCCAGTCAGTGTTTAAGAAAGGCGGGTGTTTCAGAATGAATCTAGTGCTCATTGCTGTAGTGAGATCAGGGTATCGGCAGGGTCCAGTTATGACCTTCACTGACCTTGCTTTTCTGGAAACCTGAAACTGACCTTGCTGTCTTAGAAGGAAACCAGACAGGGATGTGCTACCACGATGAAATCCCACACCCAACACTATGTCTTTTGCTCAATGAAAGGGTCTCATTTTCCCGGTGAGTGACTGAAGCAGTGCTCCCTCTCAACACGTGCCAGTTTGGTGTTTGTCCTGCCGGTTGGTTAGAAGTTAAAGAATTGGACATCATAACAGGAAGTAGAGAGCTGCTGCGCTAAGGATAAAATTTGCACATTTAGTACGCAAAAAGGAAGTAGAAACTCATTTCAAAATAAAAAAAATCGTACGTGTTTAAAAAAACAAAAACTCTTGGGCTATTTCCTGACAGACTGAAGTTTTCGCGAGGGATTTAAGAGGCACGACCACCAAGCGTCAACGTGTGCGCGTGCGTGTGTAGCTGCTGTGTAAAAAAAAAAGGGGGAAGTGAACGTGGTCATCAGTCTGTTTTCCTGAATGGTGATAGCCATTCCTGAAGGGTTTCCCCGTTTACTACGCTGCCGATTGTTTCCCGGAAGGCATATATTCACCACCCCACCGCCGCACACAAATCTGAAACTACACTACCCACATAAACAAGCTTTGGACTGAACGAATGACAATCAATTCTGCAACGACGTCAAAACAAAATCACTGCCACGGGGAGAGAATGGCAGATGGCTTTAAAATGAATGTTAAAACATAAACATGCTGTGCTTTTTAAATAGCTATTTATGTGTTAATTAACACTACAAGCCATATTACAAAACTACGAATATGTATTTCAGACATATATAAATCTTAATTTAACCTCATTACTTAATGTATAAAATTGTACGGCGAGAAGTGTGTGGAAAATGACTATGAATAGAAAAGGTGAGAGTATAGAGATCGGATCGGAAGCAGACATCTGTGCTGAAGGAATGTTAAGAGATCTGAAGGAAAACGGTAAGCACCGGAGTAATCTCAGATTCTGAAATTATTATACATAGGTTTTAAGGTGTATATTTTACTTTTAGTTGTTTGCGAGAAATAACAAAATGTAGGAAAAAATTATTACTCTGCGTCTTGCATGAGGAATACAACAGTTGAAAGTCACAATGAAATATTAAGCGGTTACAAGGAAAGGACCGGACATGTGCACACTATCTGAAACCCCGGGAATCCAATTTCAAGGGACCATTAATCCAAATTTTCTGCACCGCCTGCTTTCATTATTAGCATAATTTCGGGTTCTTAAACTACACAGTCCGACAGACGTATTAATAATTCAACCTGGAATGGAACCTAGAAAGAAAAAAACGGTCTCACGAGCTTGTCTCCAGTATTTGTAGGTAGCGCCCCCTTGTGTTCATGTAAACTTTTGCACTTTCGCACTTTTTCCCGATCGTGAAAGTTGGTCCATTATTTTCATAACCACTGTACTTAGGGAGAATGAAAATAAACATTATAAAACCAGTTATACAATCCAGGCAGAGATAATCCATTTTACAGGAAAATAACATTGCTTCTTCCTGGTATCTTATACTCCCAAATTTATACACTTATTCTCTCCATAGAGGGCCCCCTAGTTGAGATCTCGTTACCCCTACAGCCGCACTAAAGGGAGTTAAAGTCCCCCTTATTTAAGTGCCCCTTACTCATAATTTAATCCGATTTCACTGCAGTTGTGTGCATGCAAACATTAGTGTTTCAGAGACAGTGTGCCTCGGCTGAGAGAGGACACACACACACACACAGTGACTGACAGACACACACATAGAGTGACTGACAGACAGACACACACACACACACACACACACACACAGTGACTGAGACACACACAGAGTGACTGACAGACAGACACACAGATTGACTGACAGACACACGGTGGCGCAACTTGAAAAAACTTAAACCAATAATTAGAAAATACCAAGGCAAGCCAGAATATTTAGAACCCACTGAGCCCACCTGCCACGCTGGCTCTCATATTGCAGTTAAACCTTCAGCTATAAGTGCCACACTCCTGAGAGCAACAAGCTCATTCAAAGCAGCAGAATAAAGGTTAAAACAGCTGTGAACAAGAAAGACGTCTACCCTGTTTAAAGTTAAACCGTTCCGTTCTTCTTTTTTCCCCACTTTTAAAGTATTTTCAGTGTTTTCACCTCTCGTGATTAAATAAATAATAAGAGGAACACGTGTTATGGTTTAAGCACTTTTCATTTTACGACCTTAATGTGCGTTACGACCAATGAAACTGAAGACAACAAAAAATAGCAGGAATGGAATTCTTAAGGTCAGTATAAAAGCGATGTTTCAACCCCGGTCTGAGAGCTGTCAGTGTTTAGGCCATTCTGAGGTAACAGATTCTAATTCCCAGATTAGTTAGACCGGCTGTAGGAGGAACATATTGAAATATTTATATATGTGATATATATTTGAGGATTTCGACCTCAAAATATATCTGAGTATCTACCGACATAGCCCCTGCTTTTGCTGTTATTGAGTTGGATAAATTTGTGTTTCATGAAAAAGCGTGAGTTGTGAGTGAATCAAGTCCTTTCCTCTCTTTGAACCCTGCTCTAATATCACACGTTTTCCCTCACCTCTACATAGTGACTTTTTGTCTTGTACATCTGGTTACCTTGGGCTTGAGAAAAGACACACGCACACACAGAGACACACACACTGAACCACACACACACGGTGTGTGCTGTCCTAAATTAGCTCAAATCTACGATGTAAGGTTTCCCCTAAACAGGCTTTCTATCACAATCACTATGTCACCCGGTCAGTTAACAAGCTAATAAAATATCAAATCAATAAGAAAAATCAATAAAGAAAAATCAAATGATTTAAAAAACAATCCACCAGAGCTACTTTTCAAGTAGCCTTCAAAGCATATGCTCCATAGTTATTTAAACACGAAACACGAATCTGTCCGGTGATCGTTCATTGCTCGAAGGCTTCGTGCCAGCTACGCCGTGCTATCATTATGTTTTTGTTAATTCGTTTTCTTGTGAATCGTGAATACATATACTTGTTCATTACTACATTCTTGCGAGAGTTACTGAGAAAAACCTTTCATCGCTACGATTCTTCTGGCTGACGTTTACCACATAGCAGGCCGTCCTTGGGTATTAACCCTTAATGGATCCGGTGTACCCCGGCTGTGCCTTGAATGTTGCTACATTTTGCACTGCATAACGTATTTCATTAACGTGTGGTTGCTTGCTTGTTTTGGGGGTATTTTGCAATGAGTTTGTGCTGTGTTGCTGTACCTAACACGCAACGTCGTTCACTGAAATCTGCACGTCCTTCTGTCTTGACGACCGGACAGAACGGACTGTGTTTTTTGTGGATAGTGTAGAAGGTGCGCACCGCCGCTATTTGTATGTAACCCCACGCGTGTTGCAAATTCCGTTCATCGCTATTTTGCGCTCTATCAAACAGTAATGTAAATACTGTTCCTCTTTAGTTCATTGTTCTGCCAGGTCAACAGCCCCAATGTTCATGACCGAAATTGGCTTGTCGCACCGCCACAAACCGTCTGATTGATTTGACTTTTGCTGAGACGGCAGTGGGGGGGGGGTGTGTGTGCATTGGTTCTGGTGTCGTCTGCCTGATCCCAACACGCTACGCCTCGGTACGACAGCTGTTCGGGTCTGAAGCATCGCGTCACTCGCGAGCCACATTTCCTTATTAGCCCTGTTTGTGCGGTTAACCGTGCTGCTGTCGCATTCCTCCCGTGAACGGTTTGGCCATATGTTGCACCTGCCTTTCTCGTTAAAACCAGGTTTAACCAGGTGACATTACTTTTGTGAGTGAAGCCGGCATATCCACAAAGCCTACCACTATACGTAATAATTAACTTATCGATTGTGACACGGTTTCCGAGGAAGTAAGTAACGAATTGTCTGTGTGATCCATCCTGTCCCGTTTAAGGATTTCCTCAAATATTGTAATTACCGCACACACCTCTGTCTTTCCCATGGCATTAAAAATACCTGCAAGTGAAGGTAGCCAGCCTGGTGGTAGGACTAGATTTAAATATACAGCAATGTTACATTAATAGTGCAAGTTAGGGGGGTGGAAACCGTTTTTATTATATGCTTTTTGGGTCAGACTCAATATTTATGTTATATTGATGTTGTCTGGGTATCAATTAACTGTGGTGCAAATACCTGTGGTTAACAGTTAGGCCTTATATTCACCATATCCGCGTGTGTGAAATGAGAGATTTTCGACAATCCGATAATCGACATTCGGACGCTTAAATTGCAGTGAAAATAATGCCCATTTGCAGAAGATCTCTGATGCATATTTTCTTCTTCTGGAAGAAAATGTACCTATCTACAAGTCTAACACCGGGTATTCCTTTGGTTTTAGCGCACCTTAAAAATAAAACAGAACGGACAAGGCAATCTCTGATTCCGTTGCATCATTATTGTAAGGGATCAGCGCCGCTATACTGCGCATGCTCTCCAACACCCCCAAGTCTCGCTTGATCCCTTTTTCGCTAGTTATTGCGAACACGCTGCTCCCAGCAATTTGCAGGAATTGGTCGAGCGTCCGTCGTTGTTCTGCGGAGATACCTCACAATTTGATCGTTTTTATTAGATCGTTTTTATGTAATTCAAGAATGGGGACGAAAAAAGAAACTAACGGATATACAATGTCCGACTCCTCTGTTTACAAACCTACCGAAGTTGCAGCCAAAGACAACCCCAGAACGGCCAAAGTGAAGTTCATGCTGTTTTTAAAAAGGAATCTTTTAGTAGTGCTGACGGTGTCGGGAGTTTTGGTGGGCGCTGGTCTGGGTATGACGGTCAAGAATATGAACCTTACTCGTGCGCAAATAACTTACTTCGCCTTCCCCGGAGAGATGCTGCTGAGGATGCTGAAGCTGGTCATCCTCCCCCTGGTCGTGTGTAGTCTAATATCGGGCGCAGCTAGTTTGGACACTCGGTCCTTGGGGAAACTGGGTGGAATAGCCGTGTCATACTTTCTAGTGACCACCCTCGTCGCTTCAGCCATCGGCGTGGTCCTCGCTTTCATTATCAAGCCGGGAGTGGGTGCCGGAGCCCTGAACACCAACGGTCTTGGATTGACAGCCGTTGCTACAAAAAAGGAAACCGTGGATTCGTTCTTAGATCTCGCCAGGTAATGTACCGGTACCGAACACCAGGGACTGACGATCAATTAGGCCTGTCTATTTGTTATAAGACAAGATATTTAAGTTGGGGGGCGTGGGTAGCGAATAAATTCACCTGCAGATAAAGTGGACGCATTTTTAGTAAAAAAAAAACCGTCAAGATATTTTAAAAAAAATACAAATACAACATAACTTGGTCTATTCACCAAAATCGAATTTGTTTTTCTATTTTTAAAGTTTAAACTAGTTTAAATGTTTATACTAAGTTTTTACGTAATTTTCTTTTTCACCTATTCTAAATTAAACGAGCTTAATTATTTTGGATTACACAATGACGTATTTAATATATATGTATTTAATAATGGGTAAAGTAGGAAAAGCTAAAGTTTACACACTACCTGTTAGATAGAGACCACCTTGGCCACACTTAGCAACCAACAGCTGATAATGTCTCAGGGATAATCAGAACAATCAGAATAATGTGTTTTCCTTACGTAACGATTGACTTTTTAAATTTTTATTTTTTATTTTTTTAAAGCAGTTCATCAAATTTACCTTATTTGTTGGGTGACATTGTACTTTTGAACATAACTACTCTTAGTTTGTATTTAAGCAGCAAAAACCCCTAAAACATCTTTGACAACTTTTAATTTAATTTAATATTTGTCATATTGGCGCGATTTCGCTCACTTTCCACAAAGTTCGCTGCGGTTAACGGAGACCATTGCTCCCGCTCTCTTTAGTGTGAGACTATATCATAGTAGTAATCCGGTTACATAAACTAGCCCATTGAAATGGCTTCACTGTGAACTTCTAACTTATGCCCCGGTGCAAATCTTTTCCACTGGTCTTGTGCTCACTTCAGACAGTAATCCTGTGGCTTGCTTGCATTCCATGTGATGCGATTGGTAAGAAAGTAATGAAGTCGGTGATAGGATCTGAATTTACTGGCTGAGGTAAAGAATTGTGGGGCACTTTCTCTGCCCTCTCTCTGGTACCTGTGTTTACACTGTAAGTTTATCTAAATCTACTGTGTGGTAGGAATCCATATTTCCTACACTAAGGCGCTAAAAAAAACATGACCCAAACATATTCATTTATGTGTTTAAGGACTTTAAAATATTGTGTATATGCTGCTTTTGTGTTTTACTACCCTTATTAATACATTACTTATTGTTGTATGCTAAACATAAATAACCTTGACGGTAAAGGTTTTCTTTAGGCACTAAAGGTCAGAGGTCAGTACAGTTATCAGCAAATGCAAATAGCAACACTCAGTTGACCAAATTCAGACAGGCACCACCCAGTGGAAGTGAACAGCTTGGGGTGTTCTCACGAACCCAGTCACCCTGCGCTGAATCCTGGGTTGGTGAGCATTGGGAGGGTGGGGCTCTGCACTGTCAGTCATCACAGCTGGCTCTGAGCCAGGCTGTCTTAACGTTAAATGCTTTGTGTAAAGGGGGCGCTGTTTTAGGAAGTGCGCTTGTTTTCAGACATGCTGCGTCCATTAAAAAAATAAATAAATTTCTCTGACCTGCTCCACTGATTTCTCTGAGCCCTTTTACATGTCTTACTTGATTTGATTATGAGAATGTGAAAGCCAGTTCTGATCTGAGATCAGTCTCAAGTCTCAGAATTGCATTTCTGCAGCTCACTTATCCTTCCTCTCTTCCGAATAGAAACTTGTTCCCAGCAAACCTGGTGGCGGCAGCCTTTCGCTCAGTAAGTGACCACTCTCCCTCCTGTCTTTGTCCTTTCAATCAAGCCACCGGGCTCCAACACGCTTAATTACGCGTCCAGGCTATATATACAGGGGTTCTCTTTACTATCTTCACAACTACATTATCTTAACTTCAAGTAAAGAGGACTGGATCATTAAAAGCTCATTACTTTCTTTCTGTTTTGGACACCCTCACTTTGCCTCACAGTTTAAACAGTCCACCGTTTCCATGGCAAACGGGTCCTAGTTCCAACAGCGTGGCATCGCCGCCCCCACCCCCTTTGTACAGAGGCTGCACCCGTTTGGAACTGGACTGTTTAAAGGGAGGGTCAGGGGGTTTACGGCGGTCGGCTAGAGTTGCATTGTGCTCTATCTGGCACAAGTTTGACCAAACTGGAGTGGGTTTGCAGGCTGAGTTAGTAAAGGCTGAGGCTTCGTCTCCTGAATTCAGAAAACTCGGTGACATTTCGTACCGCGTGATGGAGCCTCTTTTTCAGCGTGTTTAAATGCTTTTTTAAGACAGTAACCAGCAGGGCGGGATTAAAGAGTAAGGGCTCTTGGCACAAGTTAACCGAGCATCTTGAAAAATGTATCAACCAACAACCTGTTTCATTTTAACACTTTTTAACTGAGTCCAAAATGTCAGTTGCCCAGCAAAAGACATTACAATTTAGCTGCTTAGCAGACACTTTTTATCCAAAGTGACTTACACAGTTTACACTTTCTACATTCATCCACTAATACAGCTGGATATTTTACTGAAGCAATTCAGGTTAAGTACCTTTCTCAAGGTGGCCTGGGACTTTAACCAACCTTAACAACACCCCAGCAGCTGCCCCGCTACACTGTGTATATATATATATATATTACCTTACCGTGCTTACTATCATGGGTCTTCTAGATTCATCTGAAGTGGATCGACTGTAACAACAAGCGACTGTAACAACAAGCGACTGGAAAAAACAAGCGACTGTAACAACAAGCGACTG